>JAAAKQ030354805.1:4866-25945 GCA_010016005.3 Zanna intricata
TTGGGTAGGTGTAGGGGCTTCGTACTCACTGATTTAGGGATCAATCTTTATTTTGTTTTGTTATCTAATTACCAGCAAGTGTTTTTATAACTTATGAAAGATAATCCACTAAAGTTTAAAAGTGAAGAGACTCTTCCTAAAGATAAGAACAGTGCCTTAATCTCTAAGCTTATGTCTCCTATAATAGCAATCTGATAAAATATCTAGGGCATTTAGACCTTCCTAACTCCCTACGTTCCAAAGACAGTAAAGAAAGTAAACCAATACAGAGCTTGATTTACTTTCTTCAACGTCTTCACTACTAATCTGTAGAATAGTTTTATCTATAAATATTTAAGTTTTATATGGCGTGTTTAAAACAATAACTATATAAAATACATCCAAATAAAAAAAAGATCTCCTATTAATAAATGAACATTTATTCTCTTTTTATTTTTGTACTCACCAATCACTCAGCTGACTGGTTTGGTGTTGATTTCAATTATTTCAGGCATTAATTATATCGAAAATTATTTTACATATTTCAACCTCTCTCTTCCTTTCTAGTTTTTATTTTTTTAACTTTCTTCCATAAGAAATTAAGAAAACCTGGATGTCCTTCAATGTGACTCACAAGCCTAATTTATCTGTATTCAAGATCCTGCCACAAATTTATTTTTTCTCCTACCTTCTTAGGACCTTTTCATTTCGAATTTAACAATCGACCTAATTTTCAAAATCCTCCTGCTGCACTATACTACACTTTGAAATATTTTAATATTTTTTTCCTGTTTTTCCAATTATCCATAATTCTGCTACCGTTCTGCAGTAAAATTTACCTAAATATTTCGAAAATTTCTTTATAACTGTAAGTCGTACATTTTGTACTACAGACTTCTTTCATGTATTCACTGCCTGCTCTTGATATTTGTAGTTCTTCGATCATTGCTTGTAATTATACGTCCTGAGTATCATTATTACGTTCTAAATTTATTTGTAACTTTTGTAATATTAGTTTACAAAACGACAAATTAAGTTTATTATTTATGTATTTTTCATTCACATTTAATTTCCTTTAGTATACTTATTTATTTTTAAACTGAATTTCATGTCTAACAACTAACCTACCCTATCATTCATAATTTCTTCCAAAAGAAAAATGTCATATGTGGAACACAATACTTTATTACGTATATTTACTCTTCCGTCGAATTTTTTTCTCGATTTGTATTTGCTGTTTTGCATATACGTTGAAAGCAATGAAGGCAAACTACATCTTTGTTATATTTATTTCTGAATAACAGATTCTCTTTTTCATCTTTTTTTCTTACCATTGTTACCTAATTCTTTTAAATATTCCATATACATCTTCTTTTCTTTCATTTCAGTCCAGTTTTCTTTAAAATGACAAACACTTTATTTTAATCTCCATTCATCACATTCACTCAGTTGTTTTATTTCTTTTTAATTCTGCCTTCTAAAAGTTAAACAGAGAACTACAATTGGTTCTCTTGTTCATTCTAGTTTATTCTCATCCATTCTGAGACTGGACTGTACTTCGAGCTAAGACAACAAAAAAGTGTTTTCGATTAATGAGAATTTAAATTGACGGTATTATAGATTTAATAACTTTTGGCCTAATAAGAAATAACTCTTTTTAAATTTCGAGAGCAGTTATCCAATCTCACAATTTTTTACACTGATGTGTAAACCTTATTCAGTTCTGTTTCCCCAATAAACCATAGTAATTCAGATGATATTTCATAAATTCTTTCTGTGCTGTCTTATTTCAGATTCAGTATATCAAAGTTTATCTAATTTATATTCTAGAATATGAGTACCTCTGAAACATCATGAATTTATTTCTCCTGTTCTAGAACTATTCTACACAATTCTGTCAGTTATTTCTTCAATCTATTTCTTCTTACCGTCTTCGTAACATTTAGAAATTTGTATTTTCTACAAATTTTAGTTGCAAGTACAAATTTTTTTGTCGCAAGATTTGTATTTTCACCTCTAATAATAATCTATTTTGGCATCATTTCCTGAATTTTTTTTACTTTTATGCTACTTCTGTCTTTTCAGAAACCATATTTTGCTCAAATTTAACTCATTTCTTCTATGACCAATCTTCATAGGCTATTTACTTATTAATTTAATTTTTTACAATATATGTCACACATGTTTTGTGTAACATGTCTTCCATTATTTTTATGCGTTTTTATAGTTTCCATTATATAAGGAATGGATAGAAGGAAATATATTAACAGGAAATCCATCTATTATCACTTTACTGCTAATCACTTTACTATTATCATTTTTGAAATATTCTGTTGTTATTTTACGTTGGCGCAAACCGACCATTTGTTATAATTTCAACCTAACACAGTTTTTTTTTTTTATGCTTTCTGCATTCTATCTCAGTTTTCTCAACTTTTTCTTTAATTTCTTAAATTTCATCTTTGTCGAACTGTGTAAGGAATCAATGTCTATTTCTGAGTACGTTATTCACTTATTACTTTCTATTTTTATGGTTTTATCAATAGAGTATTCCCCTTCAATAGTTAATTCTCATCGCAATCCTTAAAGTCTTAAAAAAAGCGCTGACGCCTTTCATTAAGTTTTCTCCATCTGGCTTCTCCACGCATACATAAGTTATCGATACTGTTGGACATTAGCCTTATCATTATGCGGAATTTTTTAAGAATAACATCCTCCTGAAACAGTACCCCACCAACCTCAAACACTACCACTCTCTGCAATTATTTAAACAATGATATTCCCCTATTCACAAGCTGAAGTCGATGTCTATAGACTGAAGACCGTACACCAAACAAATAAAAAAAAACTGGGCACTTCACATATACATCTTTTAAGAATATAAATACTATCAAAGAAGAAGCTGATTTCGTATAAAACTATATCTTTGTAAAACTCAATATATTACTCATTAAAACCTGATGTCGACACCACATAACTTCCTTGTACGCCTATTAAATTACATACACACAGTTTTTTGAAATGAAAAGTACATAACGTTTTATTTTCTTAATAACTTCTGATAACTTTTCCTATTTTTTATCACAATTTTTTTTTACAAACAAGACTAATAATTCTTAATAAAGCAATATATTTAAATTAAAAAAAAAAAAAATTAATAAAAAAGAAGATGAAGTCTGACTCGAATCAATGTATCTTTCTATTATCAGATCCAAATATTTAATTAATTAAAATTTTATTTGGCTATAACTTTGTTACCAATGAAAATAAATACCACTTATACATCGTTGAGAAGCCCTAAATGAGGGCTTATTACTGCAGTTAAAAAAAAAGTTGAAAATCAATAATTTTTTTGGATTTTAGGTTTTTTTGGACACTTTGGTCCAGTCGATTGCAATCAAAAGGGGAGGTAAACAACTAGGTGTTATAACAGTCCTAAATCCAAAATTTCAACTTCCCACAGCTAATCGTTTTTTAGTTATGCGTGATACCTATAGACGTCACGCTGAAATTATTCAAAATTGATTCAAAGATGTTAAAAACGGATATTTCCGTTGAAATCTTTAAAACGAAATTTTTCGCGATCACAATACTACCTTTACTTCGTACAAGGAAGTAAAAGTTATCCAATTAATCAGTTCACATAATTTATTTTTGATACAGCAAAAAATTACGTAGGCAACAAAGTTGGACTAGTAATCTACTCATATTACATAACATTTACATTTTACAATAACATTTACACTTAAATTTTTCTACTAGTATGATAAAGATGTTGCATTCCTACTAATTTGTTAATAAGATTAAAATATTAAACAGTGCGAATAAATGGCAAATACACTGCTTAAGTTGGAAAAAAAATTAACATCATTGGATAAATGAACAGCATCGTGTAAATTGTGAAAATATTTGGACCGATTCCAAAGTACTGAGTCTATTATGATGATGTGTAAAGCTATTACAATGATATAAAAAGTCCTATTGACGTTACTACTCATCGATATTAAAAAAAAGTTGTTATATTTTGGATGATATATGTTATCAAGTGCTGGAGTTGGACGTGTATGCCACAATCCAGTAGGTAATATATTTTTGGCTCTAGAAATAACGATCTGTCCAAGAAAGTGAAATCAACTTTTTTAAATATAAGATTGATTATAGAAAAGTGTAGTTGAACATGAGAAATAAAAACAACTCAAGACCAAAAAAAAAACAAAACAACTTCCAAGGCATCTGATTTTCATTATTCTTCGTAATTTAAATAAAAAAAATGATGATATAGATTTTTGGATTTAACATCAAACGTATGTAACATCAGTTTGATTAAAATCTGTTACAATATTTGCAACTGATAAAAAATAAAAAAAATATTTGTGCAAATATTTGACCCGAAGCCTATTTTTCAAAGATAATTACGAGCTGAAGATTAAATTCATTCGTTTATTTACCCCTTACATATATTTATCCATAATTATTTTCAGATGAGATGATAGTTTCATAGATTTTGAAATTATCCGGGTTGTTTAATGGTAAAAAGTAACGGGTAAAAATGACCTATTAGAAAGAGAAATTTGAGAGGTCGATAACTAAATGTAACTGACTGGAGAAGGAACGAGATTAGTAACACTCGATACTATTTTGCACCATAACAATTTTCTTATTTGCTTATTTTTCTTTCGGATTATTCTGAACAGATTTCTGAACTTCTGTTCAAAAAATAAATAGTCTTTTCCTGATTTACATTACATGATAAAATATTTTTGTGTTTTACCTCGTTTTTCTTAAAGTATATTTGAGATGGAGGTCTGGGACCAAATTTATTCAATTCCTTAGATCAAAAGCAATAAGCACCAAATTTACCCCTTGATTGGTACCCTAAGAAGTTTAGTACGGTTTAATTTCATGAAGATGCAGAAAGCAGAGCAAAATATATCGCGAGCCAAAACTCGCAAACTAAGAAATTTACTTTTTGTACTCTATTTTCTGGCCTATTTTTATTATATTAACTGTTTTTTTTTAATTTTTGGCTAAGAATCCTCTCCCAAGAGATTACTGGTTAATTTGGAATCACAAAGTATATGCAGAAAATTTATTTTTTGAAAGATCACATCTTACACGTGAATTCCATCTTTGCATAGACATTCCAACGTAGTGAAACTATGTGTGGTTCACCGCAAAATTTTAAAAGGAATTTCAGCAATTGGTTTTGGATCTTGGTTTTAATTCTGTCATAGCAGATCGACTGGTATGAACTTTGCTATTAAGGTAAGCAGAAATCGTATCGACAAATCAGAAAATTTGGAAGGACATGGTTGTCAACATTTCATTCAAATATACGGTTATCGACAGTCAATCATTGAAACTAAGATTTGTCGATAATTTATGAGAATCTTAGTTTTTGCAACGTTGTTTTTCAGTATGGTTACGTATTGATCTGATGAGACTGTAAATGTGACTCCATCCTCTTTTTCAAAAAAATACGGGCCTATTACGTCAAACTATTAAAAAGCATAAAAAATTTTGTTTTGTTGTGAGGGGGACTCTAGTGTCGCTGTATAGACTTCTCTTGCGCCCACAAACAAAAATTTTGTTGATTAATATATCCGTTTAGGTGGAAACTAATTTTGTCCGACAATTACACTTTGTTAAAAAAGTAGTCCTCGTTTATCTTTACAACCATTCGTTTACAAGATTGGTAGCTCGTAATGTGCTCGTTGGACATGTGCAGTTTCTGGACGATATACAAACTTGTACGAATGGTAAAGTAAGTCATGTAGTAGTATTCGTTAAACAATTGAAATATGTGACTGTACAAATATTGCATGACGACGAATTGAAAGGTGTAGGCTTCTTGTGACGGCAGCTCAAATAGCCCTAATGTCATATGGCGTACGAACGGTCCGCACAGAGGTTTCTTTTTCGTTGCTGAACCCGTTGTCTCAAAATAATCTATTTGTTTGTTAGTTGCATTTGCTGATGGTAAACGATCGGGGTGACAAAAACTGTGACATTTCTCCAGAATGTCATTTTTTTCTTAAAAAATTTGATGGTCAAAGCACACTGCATATCGTTTCAATTACCATGGTAATTAAATGGTAAGATGGCGTGAACTGGATTATATGAGTTATTCAGTGCTGACAGCTGCCCAGGGCTGCCTCGTGAAAATATTTAATGTAACTGCCTATTATTGTTAGAGAAATACATTTTACTTCATAGGTACGTAGATAGTGCCGAACGATGTTTACCGCTCGGTATGAAGGTACGGATACAGAAGATCGTTCTAATAAAACATTAGAAACGACTACGCTCCTATGAAAAGTAATAATAATCAAAATATGTTATATATACAGAAAGTTGGAAAAAAAAAAAATTATTTGCCATTTTATTTATTATTAAAAATTATTTTATTATTTTATTGTTATTTATTTTATTCTATTAGATAAAATTAGATTAATTAAGTCAAATTTTGGTACATTGATTGGACCTTCAATACACTATGTAAATTCAACTTAAAAGTTAAATTATAAAGTGATACAAAAAAATTTTAACAAAACATTTAATTTATGGTTCCAAGAAGAGAAGACGTCGTTAATTAAAAATGACAATAAAAAAAAGAAATCAACTATATCTGGGTTAAAAGAAATAAATTATTGAAATAAATACAAACGAATATTACATCCCATTCTCATCTTGGGATAAAAAAAATAATTGCCAGTTTTAAACCCACGAACAAAGTGGATGGTAAACGTTCTTCTCATTTAAGATTTTTTTTTTTTTTTTGTAAGTACTTTTGCTGGCCGAGTTTTATTATTATTATTTTTAATTACTTTTATTTTATAGTAGGACCTTATTAATTTCCTTCAAGAGAGGTAAAGTTTTAGGACTTCATTTACGATGAAAAAAAACTGTTTATTTATCTTAAATGCGGCTCCTCGTTTTATGTTACAGTTTCTTATTTTACCTAGCTATCCTCTTTCCGTAATTGACAGATCTGCATAGAAATTCATTCGGAAATCTTACTTGTCCATATATTTGCATGCTCTTGTAATTTATTAATTAAGTCATACTTGATAAACTTTTTTATAATTTTTTTATTAGTATTAAATTAACTTTAAATAAACAGAACTGTTTAAATACTTAACATAGTTTCCCTTTTGGTAGGTTTTTTACTTGTATCCCTTCAATTTCATATAGCCCAATTTATTTTCAAGTAGTATAATTAAACAAACACAAATTTTCACCATTTAAAAATCTACACTTTAGAATGTTTTTTTTTTTTTTAAATTATTTATTTTTTTAATTTTATTTAGCGGTGGAATGATGTATCTTTTTTCGTACGCCAAAGAATTGTGTTGTCAATTAGTTTATGAAGGAGAATACATACAATTTTTTTCTTATACAGGAAAAGAAAAAAAGAGAATTTATTAAAAATAATAAAGAATGAAATACCGTACTTAAAAATATATAAAGCACTATTATATAATTAATTGGAATTTATTAAAAATGATCTCAATAAAGAAATATTTGTAAAATATTCATATTCAAAATTATTTTTACTTTATAAATTATTTTTAAAAGTTAACTGAAAGAAAATATAGTTATAATTTTGAGTGCCTGAAGTGAAATAATTGTAAACCGAATGATGAAACAAGGTTAAATTCCTTTACTTGTATTTTTCAATATATAATAAACTAATATTTCTTCGTTATTACACGTTATTCTTAACGTGTGTAAAATAACTTCTATAATCCAAATAAAATAATTACACGATTAATGTAAACGATGAAAATTTTATAGTTAGATGAATAATAATAATATATATATATTATATAGTAATAAAACATTCATGTATAGACAAAATCGTGAGAGAGATGAGATCTCTTTCAGTTAGAGATATTGATTTCTGTCAAATCATCTCTATGAATTCATGTCTTCATCCAGTTTTCAGTTTTTCATGCTCTTTTCTCAATCTTCCAAGAAAATCCGATATTATTTTTTACAGGAAGTGTTTTATATGTCACAACTTTCGTTAATGACTATATCAGTTTTTTAGTATTTCACCTCCATTTGTAATCATTGCTGATTAATAATTACCAATCTCAAGGGTCTCTCGAATCATTGAATTTTGTAGTACAATATTCCAGACTTTTATGCTAGTTACTATTTTTTTTTTTTTTAATTTTTAAACAAATTCAAATTTCTTATAAAATCATCATTAAGCATTATACTCCTTTTAATTATTACTTTAAGATATGTTAGATAGGTATTACATTAGACAGGTCAGATGGAAGGTGGGGCCTTCCATCTCCATTCATCCCTGTCCAAAGACTTTTCCTTTGTCCCTTCATTAGTTAACTTCACCCTTCTTCCTCGCTTTCATTCTTCTTCAAATGCACCCCTCAAATGCAGTTGACAGGGTTCTACTTTCTCTTAACTAATATTGTAATCAGGACAGTTGTGTAGTTCCTGCATAAATTTCCTTTCTTCTTTAATCTTGTTTATTACTTCCACATTCATTATATCATCTTATTTTCTCATTCCTTATTCATATTCACATCTTAAACGTTTCATTCAAATTGTTCTTTCTCATCTCTTGCTTCCTCATCGTCCATGCTTCCCTTCCATACAACAAGACAACTTCATTTCTTCTTACAGGGCTGTTAATAATCATTGAAATATCTTGAATTTCATATCATCAGCAAACATTATGCATAAAATACATAAAATAAGATGCATTCTTTATTCGTTCTTTTTATTCTTCTAATATATCCTTAATCAATGCAAATATTGAAGTGTTGGTGAGAGGACTGCCTCTCACAGACACCTAACAACTAACACCTCTACCTAGACACACTCAATCAGCCATATTCTTACTTATTCTCATTTCTGCTTTTGTCTCGTAAATAATTCTATAATTGATCTTCTTTATTTTTTTCCATTCTAATACTTTTGGCTTTACGAATGTCTGTTATTTTCTCCCATTTCATTCTATCAAATGCCTTTTATAAATCTATCAAATACAGATTGATTTTTCATTTTATCTCACAGTATCTCTCTCCAATAGCTTAGTGGCATTTTTCATTACTTTCCCTTTACTGAATACAACTGTTGCTTCCCTGCAATCTGTTCCATTATTCTTAGCAACCTTCAGTTTAGGATCCTTAGATGGGGCTATTAAACTTTTTTTTTATATATATATTTCAGTACTAGGTTATTTCAGAATTGGTACCTTTCATATTCTTGAAAAGGCTTTAGGCATTCTCCAATACATTATATCCTATAACATAACTGAACAATTTCTTTCATACCTTCCTGATTAAAAAATTTATAAAATTCTATGAAAAATTTATTTACTCCAATCAATCTTGTACGCTCAACTTCTTTATTTTTTTCTGTATTTTATATTTTAATTTCAATGGATCTTCATCCTCTTCAGCTACATTTCTTTTTGTATGAAAAGGAAATAGGAGATTTTCTTTGGAGAAGGAGGTTTTTCTTGTTACATACAAATCTTCCATGTACTCCTTCAGGCATTACTGCACAGTAGCCTCTATGTAGCACAGTAGCTTTAAATCCTTTCTTAACATCCAAATTTCACATCAGCACAAGATACCAACTGAATTTATATAAATTTATTTTACTTTAATTCAGTGGATTATTTCAAGTTTCCTTTAAATAACTCTTTGATAAAAATCTTTAAATAACTACTTTTATTACATTTATCTTCATTTATTGGAAAATGAAACATTAAAAAAATGTAAATCCTAAACAAGATAAAATATTTGCCCAAGAACAACAATAAGGAATAATACTATTATTAGTAAATTTATTATTACATGGTTATAGCAACGGATGTATTTTTAAATGCCAAATAATAGATTGGATTTTATTACTTTAATTAACTAAAGATTAATTAGAATATTAACACTGAATCTATAAATAGTATATAAATGTGCAGTAATTCTTAATGAGTGGGGTCGGCTTTATACTTTACATTAAAACAATATTAACAATAATATTCTACAAAGTTGCTTTAAGCTACAAATTATTTAACATAAATACAAAAATTATAAGTAAATAAACACAAACATAAACATTTCAGAATTTTAACACTTAAAATCACACGTAGTAGTTAACTATTTTAAGACTCTGAATAAAAAATTAACCCATAATAGTCACATAGCTCAAACAAATATTTAAACGTGGATTATTATTGTTAAAATTCAAAACTTTTATTTAAATACTGTTTCTACTAAATTTAATGTTTGTATTACAAATGTAAATAACTATAAAAATAATAAAAATTTCTTTAAAAATATTTGTTTTATATTCAAATGATCATCATCTGGATGCCCTGAAGATAGACCACGTATTGTAGAAATTGTACTATATTATTCAGAAATTAATTTATTCTTAACTGATGAGAAAAATAAAACTTTAAAATGCATCAGTTTTCACACTTTCAGATTTCTAGGAAAATAATTTTCCAGTGCATTTCTTTAAATTTAATTATTCAGGTCCTTTGATAGTCGGGTTATCAGTCCCATTCTCATGAATAGTCTTAAAATTTAAATCTTATTAAATATTATGTAATTAAACAATATTTTTGTTATATTATTAGAAATAAAACTCAAAATTGTAATCAAAAGTTTTAAAAATAAACACAAAATATTTGCACAAAAGAAAATGAAGAAGTAAAAAAAAAAAAGGAAAAGTTAATGGGGAGCATATAATTGTAGTTCTGTTTGACTTTATCTGAAACAAACACATTTTTTTCACCATTTTGTATTGGGTAATCAGAATTTAGTTTTAACTGTATCATTTTTCTCGTCTCATTTAGCTGTTTAAAATTATATATAAACGGTCATTGGTCCCATTTTAAATTATTGAGCCATTCTCCGCTGCGCAAAAACCAAAAGGAGTGAATATTCTTTCATTGAAGTAGCTATCGGCAAATGAAATACTGATACAAACTGCGTCCGGTTATCTCAGTTTAAAAAAAAAAAAAATTGTAGAAAAGTTCTCTGCTGCAACCTAGTATATTATTTTATACAAACTAATTTAGGTGAGATTAATATAGTGTTATATTAAACATTATATTGAGTAGTGTTATATAATATGAGAGTTTTAGCAGTGGTTGATTAATTATAATATGTATCTTTTTTAAAAATGCACTGACTCAAAATTGAAAAGTAAAATTATTTTTATTTACATATGAATATATGATTGTTACCAGTGAACTTTGATTGAGGTATAAATTTAAGAATATTACTTCAAGTGAGGTTTGAGTAAAAGTTCATCATAATTTAAACATCATTTGTACATTTAAAAAAAATATATTTATCCTGTAAAGAATAAAACAACAAAAATTTAAAATCCCAATTTCAAAAAATTAATGCAAAATTTATATCATATTTATGCTAATTTAATGAAACACCAAAACATGAAAACTTTTTTTTTAACTTATCAAACAATATATAAATGTATAATTACATCGTATTTCAAGGCAAGACTCTCTCTAATATTAAACTAATAAATAGCTTTAATAGTGATGACATTACGAAAAATAGTCCTGCAATTTACTCTACAAAAAATCTACTGATTAGTCTAACATCATTCATTTGCTGCATATATAACTTATAATTTCTTGAATGCAAGAAATACTCAAAAATATTCAGTCACGCGTCCTTCTTCTCTTAGTAAAATATGTCAGTTTTCAGTATTAATTTCTAAAGAGAGGTGCGGTAATTCATTTCTTAAGGAAGAATTAGTAGATCTATTTTATGTAAATTCTGACGGATGAGTTGGCATATATTTGAAGTTCATTACTTATTTTAAATTTGAAGTTTTACGTCTCCCCTTCGCTTATGATTGATGTTTATGACAATATTATTAGTACATATTTACAGGATAATTTGGCCATTTTAATCCATTTTCTCAATGATTTATATAAAAATATACAATTTTAAAGTATTTAAATAAATGAAGAATATTTACAAAACAACCGATTAATATTATTCTTCTTTAAATTACTACTAGCATTTTGTTGAAGCACTTTCATTACATATTTTATAGTATAAAGTAAAATTTATGTATAAACATTAGCTTTTTAATATTTTAAAAATTACTAATTACTAGAATGTGCTGTACTGACATGGTGTTTGTATTAGTAATCATGTTTCATTAAATGTAAATATCAGGTTAATGAAAAGTGTTTCAAAAATGCTGGTAATAAATTTTCGAATACATCTATTCAATGGGGATATAAACCCTTTCATAGCAACCTGGAGTATCTTTTCCTGGAGTATTCTATGAAAAAAGTTAAAACTGATCAAGTTAGATGATAATCCAGAAAGAGTAAACAGATAGAATGCTAATTGATGAATGGCAAGAACTATAGTTAACATCTAGAACGGGAGAGTGAACTCCTTGATAACAGACTATGGCTGGGGAAAAAACATAGAGTTTTATCGGGACATAGAGTTTTTCCTTACGCAGTTCCTCTACGGCCATGGAGAGTTTGGTGTACTTTTATAAATTTAAGAAGCGAGACTTTTAAAATTGTCTTTATTGCTCTGAATTACATTCTCCACTTCATACATTCTTTCAGTGTCCGAAGTGGAATCGTTTGCTCGATTAGAAGAACTCACTGTGGAAAACACAATGTAATACATGCTTGAATGGATTGAACACTTGATGAAAGTGGATCAGTTGATTACGATTATTCTAAAAAACAAAGCAGTAGATTACTCCGAATGGATGAGGGACTTAAAAAAAAACAAAAAAGTAATAAATAAATATAAAAAGAAGGAATAAAAATAAAAAAACTTATGGAAAAGACCCGAACCGGTGGAGGTTATCTTTACTTGTATCGGTATCCACCATTTGAGTAGTCAATTGGGAGAAAGTAAGACCGAGACCCGACAGAGAGGATGGGGCCCGGGAATGGTATAACCGGATGCGGTTCACCTCACTCCTGTAGTTAGAGGCAGACCATAAGATCCAGATTCCGGCGGGCTGACCTGCATGCCGGATTCATAGTCGGTAGTCGGAAAGGCCCCTTAGAAGCAACGGACATCCGCTGAGTTGCGCAACACTTGAGTGTTGGTCCGACTAAGCGGAAAGGGGGAAAAAAAAAGGTGAGACGATAAAAAAATAAATCTAAGCTTTATTTTACTCGAAGTCCAAATAAAGTTAGGAAAACATATTAATTATAATAAAAAATATTTTTCCACCTACTTTTTATCAAGAGATACATATTTTAATGGCTAAAGTAAGTGTTCTGGAAAACCAGAGATAAAAAATTAAGAGAAAATAAAGAGTTAAATTTAGTAAGATGATGTTAAAACAATTCCAAAATTAAATTACTAGAATTTTTTTATTTTTATTTCAGTGTTATGACTACTGTATAGACCTTTTGTTGCAGTAACTAACACTGTATCTGTGAAAAATAGGTTAGTAAAGATTCTTAACTTTGGGTATTGTAAATGTTGATAAACCCTGTCATGTCAACTATGCACCGAATAAAAATTGATGGCTTTGGTTTTCTTTCTCGCAGGACAAATAAAGAAAATACTCCAAAATATATTAAAAATTTATCTTAATAATTTTTAACATATATTTAAAAAAATCACTTTCTGGCGAAATATTTTTTGGTGTCGAGTCATTGAGATCATCAAGTTAAACAAGTTTTATTTTTGTTAAATAAAATTTAATTTAAAATCTATTTGTATATTATTATAAATAATTTATATTTTAATATTTTAAACTTTAACATAAAAAAAACACTGTTATAATTACATAGGATAAATTTTAGACAAAAGAAAATAATAAAAACCAAAACGTTAACAAAGAAAGAAGATGAAATACATTTGCCAAATATATCGACCAAAAAAAAAAAATTAAAAAGAAAGGATGAAGAAGGATACAGGATTGTTATATAAGACAGAAGAAAAAAGACACCTATAAGAGAATGAGATCGAACAATTTCGGTCAGACTTTTCTGCTTGATTGGTTGCGTAACGCTGATTGAGTTTTAGAACAGAACTTTAGCAGCAGTCAAGTCAGAAAAGCCTTCTAGTCTCTTTTTAACCTTTCTACAACTATGAATGCGATCGCATTAGTAACTATCAGACTAATCGATCAGACATTCTCTTGCAGGTCAAGTGAGAAAGAGAAGAAAACTTTATATAAAATATGCTTTTATTTAAATAATACATTTTTGTATTATTTACGATTTCGACATTTTCATCAAAGTATTAAAACAAACCAGAAGAGGATGTTGAAATTTATATTTTGTTGAGAAAAAACTAAATATTTCAATTCGTATAATTATTGGATTAAAGTTTAATAAAAATAAAAATTTTAACATATTAGTTAAAATATGTTGTATTTGCACTATTGTCATAGTGATGCTAATAAAACAACTATGTCGTGAAAGACGTATGGAAAAATATTAGCTGATTTTCAATAATTGAATTTTTACTTATTATAACTTAATAATAATTTGCTTTCATTTCAATTCACCTTCAAAAAAAGGTTGATCCAACAACGAAATTCAGACCAATATAAAATGATTTCTTGAAGTTGTCAACAAAATTATTAAATTGGGAGATAGAGGACAAAACTCTTCCTTAAATTCCGCGTTCGCGTGACATCTCTTCTCACCATATTTTTGCCCAATATCAACGAAGCCACACCCATCACAGCCGGCGGACACGACCTCACCAACGCCGAAACTTCTAATCATACTAAAACCTAATATGGTAGGGCCGCGCCCTCACCCCAAGAGAGCGAAGAAGCCACCCCGCCGGAGCCAATTCACAACATTAGAAACAATCTTAAAGCCATGAGAAACGTCTAATCCACGCTCGATGCCAAAACGCCCCTCTAGTCACTTACCCTTCCAAGCCAAAATTCTAGCCACCCAGGATGCTGTCTTACTCAAACTCCTTCAGCCGATCTACGCAATGCAAGAAATCGTAGGAAGCCATTGGCTATTGATCACTCACCACGGGCCTTCCAATTGACCTTGAAATCCAAATAGGAATTCAATCTCTCAAGTTCTCTAATTAGTTTGGTACGTTCAGCCTCGTACCGGGGACATCGTAAAACACATGGTCTTCATTATCTGCAACTCTACAACCCAACGAATCCGAATCTAAGGAAGGAAACCTAGCTAACCTTTCAAGAAAAGCACCCCGTGCAGATAGGAATTGCGTAATATTCCGACTGGGGGAAACCCACCTAATCGCCGGAAAACCTATAATATTGGAAAAAAATCCCATTCAAGTGGATTCATTCCATCTGGCCTGCCATGTAACCAAACTTTGGTCCTCAATCCCCCGCAAGCGCTCAGAAGTTACAAGACCTTCCTTTTTGATAGTAGAATGTTTACTACGTTCTGTGTCGAGGCTATCTATTGGCTTACCTCAGAGAGCTCTTTGGCTATCTCAGAAATTGCCTCACGCGAGATTGTCCTGTAACCACCCACCATCAACAATCGAGAAGACGCAGGGCTGGTAATATATTTCTAGAACATCTAAAAATCATACGATGTGCTCTGACAGGTGTAGCGTGTAACATAATTGCCTCGTAACCACATTTATAAAGGGTCCACATCGTACAAAATTTAACCCTCAATCGGGATGGATGACGAGTCTAATGCCGAAAAAAGCCTCAACTGCTTTCTTTGCAATGTACCTGAGATGATCTTCAAATCGCAAATTTTCATCTAGGATCACACCCAGATACCTCTGAACCGTGACACATCTAACAGGGAGGCCGGCTATTAAGACGCGCTCGACGCGTCTCAAATAGCTTCAATATCATCGCAGTAGTCTTCTCTGGAGTAAATACCACTTTACGGTGGAGACTCCGCAACCGGAGAATATCACATAAATGGGTAGCTTGAAACTATATTGTCCGTGAATTCACTTCAACCATAATCCCATAAACCCATAATCCAGCAACCCATAATCCGCATAAACAATGATACGGCAGCCACTGGGCATCGTTAATCACATTAAAGAGTCAAATTCTACTACTCCGAGAAGAAAAATGTCATGTCTGACCAGAACTCAAACCCGAGATCTTCGGATGAAAGAAAAAAGCGCTACCACTCTACGTCGAAAAGGCCGAAAGGCTGTAGCGCTTTTCAGTCAAGGAAGCGAAAACTTAATTATTACATTTTTTTTAAGGTGATATAGACTAATAATAATAATTACCTGATATTTTTAGTGTACCTAATAGTTCGCGAATATACGTAGGTAAACTTTGCGACAAATGCAGTACTTACGATGGGTGTAATAAGTTAATAAAATTCATCTACCATTTAATAATCTAAAACTATTCTGATTTTCAACAAGAATTTTGTTTATTTTATTATCATATATGAATGTTTGTTTTATTGAATGTTTTTAGGTCAGTAATGTCACACATATTCATTTATTTTTTTAAAAATATACGTAGACTAATTAATTTCTAAACTTTTATGGAAATTTAAAAAGGTATTTGTCAGTTTTAATACGGAAAATTATGAAGCTCGACGTTGAGGTCGCAGCTGTACCCACTATTCTCCCCAGAAATTTTTTGTCAGTGTGTGCCTGTGTACTTTTGTGGGCGTAGGTTTGGGTTTATTTGCAGCAACTTGTGAAATATGGCTGCAAGCGGAGCTGAATTAGCTAGAGGGCTTAGAACATATGCGCTTTGTCATACCGTGTTTGTTCCTACACTTCCACAGTCATCGTTCAAAATCCGTTATCATTGATTTGTTTCAACGAAATAACCTCGATATTGCAGTTGTAATGTTTGAATTTGATTAATGTTGTTTAATATTATCTGCTTAGTTTCAAATGTGAAGTACGTTTTATCTTTAAATAAAAATCATTATTCGTGCTTATGTTTAAAATAACAAGTAAATTATTCAAATTTAAATCTGGTATTTACGCTACAAAAAACAGTTTCTGACAATAGATTGTATGAAATAATATTGTGATGTCACAGTTTCAGTTAATTAAATAAAAAAGTTTTGAATACGTAAAATAAATAGTTTCTAGTTTATTGGTTTCTTAATCAACTCAAAATTGTTTGTAACGTTTAACAAAAAATCTGATGTGGACATCCCATGACTTCCTTGTACGCCTATTAAATTACATATACACCATTTTTTTAAAATGAAAAGTACAAAACATTTTATTTCATTAATAACTTCTGATATTTTTTCATATATATATTTTTTTAATTATTATTTTTATTATTATTATTTAGCGTAAAATTTTGTTTACAATCAGAGGTTAATAATTATAAATACGTCAATATATTAAAGTTTAAAAAAAAAGGGGAAGAAGTCTGATTCACAATTAGATGACACTATAGACCAAATCCAAAATTTCAACATTCTACAGCTAATCGTTTTTTTAGTTACAAAAGATACATAGGTACGTACGTACAGAAGTCAAGCCGAAACTAGTCAAAATGGATTCAGGCATGGTAAAAACGAATGTTTCTATTGAAATCTGAAAATCGAAATTTTTTACAATTATAATACTTCCTTGTATTTTGTACAAGTATTTTAATAAAATGACTGACCATTTACAAAACAGAACAACTAATAACAATCCTAAATTTCACGATTACCTGATATAAATTAAAATGGAAACACTAAAGCAAAAGATAATACACGATAACAATACGGCAAATGTCTGTACGTTAATTCCGTCAATAAATTTTATTTTATATACTGAAAACTAAACTTTTTCAAGCATCATTAAATAGACTTGAAGAAGTATATTCAGTTTAAATAATATAAATTATTCAAGAACTGTTTTGTTATTAAAACAAGCAAAACTAGACATCTCTACAAATATCTGATAGCAAACATCTCAAATTTTTACTTAACCGCAAATACGATAACACTCCATGGTTTTAGTTTTCATACCTAACCAGATTTATAAATAACCATACATAATCTACTGGTTTGTGTATTCATTTATAGGTTCTAATTATGAAAATAATTAATATATTCAAACTACTATTTTTCATGTAATTAAAGTCATTTAACTGTACTGTTATTGAAGTTTCAATATTGAGGTAATTTTAGATAATACTAATAACCAGAAAAAAATTAACTAATGTCATTACAAAAAAACTTCAAAGTAATTTTGCAATAAATAATAATTCATGATCCGTACGAGCTAAATGAAATTCCCTAATCTGATATAAAATTTTTTTTTTATCATTAATGGACACCAAGTAAACGAATAATTATAAATTCAAATAATAATTATATTATTACCACAAATGGTAAAGAAATTAGAATATCGGTATGTACTTAGGGATAATTTTAAGGTTTTTAGAATAAGTGTAGGCAGATGACAAATCAGTCGATAGACGAATCTCATGGTGTGCAGTTAGCTCTGCTATAGCTCCTTATTCTCGGTGGTTTTCGTTGGTTTTTCGGTGTTTTTATTAGTGTACGTTGGACGGTAATAGTTGGTGAAATTATTGTAGAAATTTTTGTGAAATTACAAGATTTTTAGACAACGGACTAACAAGAAATGTAATTTTTCCTGTTGGAATTCAGTTCCATCAGGAACTTATAGTGTTTAACACATTAGAACGGTTTACGGATTTTATTTTTTGAATTCTATCGTTTTGGACTGATTTATGGATTACTAAGAGCATAAGTTTTATATAAGGTGCTATTTGGATAGTGTATACGGAAGATATATAACTTTCAATGCTACGTATTTGAGGTACAGACGTGAGTGTTACGTCACTTGTTTACAACAAGAACTGTAGCTGAAAACAGGGAAGAACACATGGAGATGGCGACTACAAGCAGAAACTCCGAGCAGAGAAACTTCAGAAAGGAGTGATTGGCGGCCTAGATAGGACAGGAAGAGGAGACGTCCCCTCAGTTCGGATGACAATGAGGAAGAGGACAAAATCAAATTGTTAATCGATAGACTGGAGGAACTGGGGGGCATTCTCCACCAAAATATAGACAAAAACACAAAAAGGGAAGTGAAACAAGTGGAGACACGATGATATGGCCTCACAAGGCGAATTGTGGGATATAAATCGCAACTCCTAACGTTCCTAAGAACGTGACAAGAAGTGTGTGCGACAAGTGCACAAGGACAGTGGGTACAATGCAGTTCAGAAAATAACAAAACGTCAGAATTGGACAGAAGAACCTACACCCTCTCTCATTTTAACCTTTAGCCATCCGACCCACCATTCCAATCCCTGTAGGGGAAGACACCCACCAAGTGACGGTTCCGGCCGCCACACCACCCCTCCCGTTCATAATCCTGAAGAGCTTTACCAGGAGTCGACTTATTGACGTTCTAAATTTTTCTGGTGGGTCTTATCCGACCCACCAGAAAAAATTACAGTAGGATATCTGTCTGGCAGAGTATGAACTTTCATCCCAAACCCACGGCGGTGTTTTCAGAGTCAAAGTACGGCCACACCAAAACCTCTTGCCCAAATACCGCAATATGTGCCAGAAGCGCCAAAGAAGGACATTGATTGTCAAGAGGATGAAAAATGTGAAAACTGTGAGGGAACACTTACAGCTCGCTCTCGATATTTCCCAGCTTTAAAGAAGAGAATGCAATCCTAAAAATCTGCACTGAGCAACAGCTTTCATTCCCAGCCGCTCGAAGAGAATATAAGAAGATACTAAATTCTCGAAATCTGGTCAAACCTGATATAACTTTCGCCGCTACGACAGCAAATAAAGCCCATGTAAATGCAGACAACCAACAGTGCACATCCTGCACTGAACTCAAAAACTTGTTCAGATGTTATCTGATCAAGTTGCTTCTCTGACTGCAACTTTTACGAAGTTAAAAAAAATGAATAAAAGGTCAGTAGTTGCAACTAGTGAAGCTAACATTAGCGGCGTTTCTCTTAAAATCCAAGTCCCTATAGTTTTGCCTTTACGGACAGGAGCACATACACAACAGGTGGTAAATCACCAAATAAGCCCCCTATTAAGGGAACCCACATAACAGCTTCCTCTGGGATGTCATCTTTCAAGTTATCAAAATCTCCACCACCAACACCACATGTCCTCCAGTACAGGATATGGTAGAGGAACCGCCCGATCCCAGGGCATCCGATTTCTTCAAAATTAAAAATCAAAAAGAAAACTCGGATCACTTATAACTAATTTTGTCATATATTTATCTTTATTCCTTCACCTAATTACGTATTATTTATGAGTATAATTCAGTAAATGTTAGAGATCTTCGGTCCCGCATTGAAGATGTTAGAGTATTGATGAGCGCACATGAACCGTTAATAATGTGTTTCCAAGAAACACATATATTAGCAAAAGATGTGGTTACACTCAGAGGTTACATTACTGAGAGATACGACTGCGCGTTAGATAGCAGAGAGAGTGGTGGTGTAGCTATTTTCATGCAAATGGTGGAATTATGATTGCCAACACGCCATTAGGAAACGACGGCAGGCGCTGCACAAATTTAACCGCAGGCCAACCAATGAAAATCTCGATTTGTACCGCAGAGCAAGAGCAAAGTGTCGTCGAGCGTTCTTAGACTCTAGGAGGTAGTCAAGGAGGAAATAAGTGGACATCATCTCACGTACCACTCCTACGTGTGTGGAAAAAGATTCGTACTATCTGCGGATTTCTAACACAATCCATTCTCGGACTCATTCATGAAGGTGAACTCATAACAACAAATGTGGCAGTGGCTAATAACTTGTCACATTGTTTCTAGTCGGTTTCTCCCACCTCAGCATACAGCGACAAATCTCAGAGGTACAAATTGAATTAAAGGTAATAACCTTTAAATGGTGGTGATTCGGTTGGTGAATTAACATCCCATTTTCAATCAACGAGTTGTCACAAATAAAATAATCAATTTACACCATCTCTGAAAATGCTGTAACTGAACAGTGATTTAATCCAAGATAATTTAATTAGAAAACAAGTCTTTAAATAAAAAAAAAAAATTAAATGGCCAGAATTTAAAAAACAAGAGAATAATAACACAATAACACCACTTAATGGCACATAAAAAGAGATTTGATATAAAATATAAACGTAAAGATATAAAAAAAA
>JAAAKQ030354916.1:7050-23472 GCA_010016005.3 Zanna intricata
ATTGTCTAAGCAATTTGTCATGCTTATGTATACTATTTTAATGGTAATATTTAAGTACACTTTATGTAGAATAAAATATGTAAATAAAAATATGTATATATTATGTTATCATAAATTGCAAGAGTTCTGTGTAACAAAATCCTAAACTTTGAAAGAGCCAATTTAGTGCTAATATATAGTAAAACCTTAGTTAGCGGAATCCTGTCTAACGGAAAATTTCCCAGGTCCTGTGAATTTTACCAAAGATAAGATGTTAATTTTCCCTGAAATAATGGAAACCTGACTGACGTAGAAACGGAAAACGAATTAAAGGAAATGTATTTTGAGAATCGTGTAGAGTATTGTAATTTATGCAAAAAAATACGTATACCCATATTACACGTACGTGTAATAATGCTATATTTAAACTGCAGTTAACGAATTTTCCACGATACTGTATACTGTACAGTATTATGCATACCGTACTGCACTATGTTACAAATTTCCCTGCATAAATAAAAATAAAAATTAGTCGTGTCAGATTTGTAATCGATAAGATTTGTATTTAGCGCAACATAAATGTTTACATTTTCAGTAACTCTTCACCAATCATAATAGGCAATGGCACACAATCGTTGTTGTTTTGGCTACTTGCAAGTAAACTGACCTTTATGTCTACCATCCTGTGAATCATAACTTAACACGCTCTCACCATTTCTTATCTTAAATCACAATTTTTATTTAAATTAGTTATGCGATGCGACTATATTTACTTATCCATGTGTCATTTTTGTTCATTACGTCATTTTTGTTTTCCATTCTTCACTGAATTTCTCATTTTAATTGTAATTTTTTAATAATTTTAATTTAGTGACTATATTGGAAAGAAGTTTGGTTCATTTATTTTACAGTTTAACTGTAGGTCATCATACAATATGATTATTTATGCAAGTTTTAGCTGTTTATTTATTAACAAAGGATAACAACTTAAAAATAACAACATTTATTTGTATTAAATTATATAATAATTTTTGCATTACTTAAAACATTTTAGCTATGACAAAGGATATCTTATGTTTCAGTTTCTGTTATTAATAAATTACCTAGCAGTAGTTTAAATATCTTAAGAACAGTCTAAATTTTAATTTTACACTATGTTAATTTTATCTACGCATAGTTGTATCACTATTATCTCAAACAATATTATTTTTTTAGTACGTTTTTTATAACTTTCTAATCAGTCGCCAATACTCAATAATGTTGCTCTGAACAATTGCTCAGAGTGTCACAACTGTGTTTTTTATTGTTGTCTTTCCAGACAAATATTGAAGGAATTCTTTTTTTGCTGTGCATAAAATATTGACCATCTACCATTCCTTATGAAATTGCATAATATATAAATCTAGTATAACTAAATAAACATGTTAATTCATGTTCAGAGTGTACCTTTTTGTATGGGTGTGAATTATGGAGGCTAAGAAGAGAAAAAACAGACAATGAATATTTTTTAAATATGAGTATGTTGGGGAATTAAAATAGAAAATGGAGTGGAAAAATGAAGAAGTGAAGAAGATTGAAGTAAAAATTTTTTAAAAAAGTTGCAGTAATTTGGAATAGGAAAGCAAAAGTTGGTTGGGATAATATAAGATGCGAAGGATTGATTATACAACATTTCAAGGATCAGCATAAGATGCAAAAGTGCTTTAAATCTGAAAAAATTATAAATGATTTAAAATGAAATAAGAGCTATGATAAATACTAATGTTTTGCTGAAAACAACTTTACAGGAAAATGGATATAGATGAATTCCAAGGGAACTAGGTTAAAAAAAAAAAAATTGTATGATGATTTTTATGAGTATAATTATTATTTTTTTTTTAGCATTAATGTAGATATTTTTCTCCTTAATTTTAATTGTGATTGTTGAAAAATTCATGATTTTCATTATTTTTTAAATATGTTTTTCATTGTGTTCAAATGAAATGCAGCACAGATTAAGAACTTAAATACATAAAAAATTGTTAGCGTATGTTTTAATTCATAGTGAAAAAATATAATTAAGTAAGGAAAGCTTAAATTTTATAGTATTTCTTAACATACAGATTTATTAAGTTTTATTTATTTATGTATTTATATTTTTTATTAATTATTGTACTGCCAAAAAATATTTCAGATTACATAAATTAAAATGTCTTTTTAGATAATCTTTAATACCATACCTAATTTTACAACTGCTATTGTACTATAATGATTTATGTGAGATAAAAATCATTGTGTGGGGTAAACAAAGATCGCACATTTTATTTATGCATATACAAGATATGAATGGCCACAGGTGCAAATTTGCAACTAGCCATTCAGATTCATTGGTCAATTACTGTGCTAAAAGCATTCAAATTACAAAACAAAATAGTAATTTGTATTTATGCTAAATGTTACCATTATGTGCTGTGATACCAGCATGTGAATAATGTTGATTCAGTTCCTAACCTTGTATAAAACATCTATTTTTTTAATCTATCCTATTACATGAGGAATAATAATAATAGATTTAGGAAATATTACATTAATAAAGACTGAACATAAATTAATGAACCATCAAATGGAGTTTAAAATTAAGTAGTGTCTAGAATTTAAAATTAATTTGCAACATTATCTAGAAATAGATAATAATGTCTTTGATATGCAAAAGAAAAATGCTGCTATTCTTAATGAATTAACAATAAACATTAATTTTTATAGTTAAAAATTAATCATTTTTTTTGTGTAATCACTTATAGTTGCAAAAATATCAGAAAATTTCTAATGGTTACTAGTAATATTCAAACTTTGTTAAATAATAATTTTGACCTACTTAAGAAAATATTTTAGCGGTGTTGCTTACTGAATACCTTCGCTTTGAAAACTGTCTTTAAAATATTTTTAGAACATTTCTTTTCAAAATATTGTACTGCTTTTTATCGTGTCAGTTGAACTCTGGTGTCCGTGATTGTTCACCTTTTTTGCTGTCCTCAAACTGTTTCATTAAATCAAGGTATATTATTTTGTTTTTTTATCTTAAAAAATCCATGTTTTCCAATCTCCTTAACAATAAAAAAGCATGGTTGTAATTCGATTCATGCCTAAATTCTGTATAAAAAAATATTTAAAATGCTTACTTCCTGTGCTACCTCACAAGCAAAGAATTGAAGAAAAGTTTCTGTGCTATTATGATAATTTCATTTCATTTGTAATAAATTAATTGATCATGTTGTAAATTTGTATTATTAATCCATGTGTTTTTCATTGTATTTATAAATGCTTATTGTAAAATTTCGGCAAGTTTTTACCTTGGTTTGTATAAATTGTTCCTTTCATCTGATTCATGTTTAAAATTCATGTAAGAATTATTGTAGTATTATGTTAATTTGAGTTCTGTAAAGTACTTATATTTCAACATTGTGGTGATGATTGTTTTAAAATTATATCAGGTACTATTAATAATTTATTTTTTCAGATTTACTGAGAAATATTAGAACACAGGTTCTTATTAAACTCATCAAGCCTTATACAAGAATCCACATCCCCTTCATATCAAAGGAACTGAACATTGATGCGAGCGAGGTGGAAAGTTTATTAGTTTCGTGCATTTTGGACAGGTAAACATCATTTATAAGTTCAGCAAAGTGAAATCAGTCAAATGTCTTTTTTTTCAGTTTGCTGTTATTTACAAAGCACAATTAAATGCTGTTGGTCACGGTACTGTTTGTGATCCAAGACCATCCAATAATGTAGTAGATAATGCTTCTGCATCTTATCATCATTAGCTTTTGATCTTCGAAGTGCGTTGTATCTTCAGAATTCTTCCTTTATAAGCATTATTGTTCGATTTTCCTCTGATGTATTGCTACTAGATATCTGTAAGCGAGTAAAGTAGATGGGCACTGTTTTAAGAGTGTGCATGGTTAAACACAATCTGTGATCGGTATTATAAGCAGGTATCTCATATGTGTAATAGTTGAGATTACTATTGACCATCATATACATATAAATATATTTATGTAAGAATCCAAACAAATTTCTTTTGACATTTAGCTAAGATTTTCTTAATTTTAAAACACGAGTTAATTACACAAATCTGCAGTCTAAAATTATTATACTATTGTTTGAAATATTGTGAAAAGAGCATTAACTTTATATTCTATTCTTCTACAATTGTTTGTCTTCTGGATGTTGGCTATTTTAACTTTATCAGTTACTGGAGAGAAGAAACTGTTATAGCTAAAAATGTCCAAAGACTTTTTAATCATATATCACTTTCCAGTTCATTGATCTCTTCTAACTATCTTATTATACAGTATAATTTATAACATTTTATATATGGTGCTCTTTTGCTTTAACTTGCCTAGATATTGCAACTTCATACTCTGATGGTTATTGTTTTATGCTCTTTGTCATTTGGATTTGTCACTCATGTGCCATTGCAGTATCATATTTTGCTATCCATCCTTGATCTTTTTATTAAATCCATTGTCTTGCTCATAATTTAAATTTATTTGATAACTTTATTCTGTCTAAAATACTTTGTTCTTAATTCTATCAAAGTTCTAGTTGTCCAGATTTTTTCTCTACTGTGTTAATCTTGTTATTAACCTTAAACTTCTGTGTTTATCTTATTTTTCACCACGATGCCATTATGTTGAGTTTTCTGTCAGTACTTGACCTCCTTAATTGTTTTTTATATTGTTCATTCTTATCCTTAATTCTGTATAAACTTAACAAGAAGCAAATTATATGAATTCAGAATGTTTAACATATTGTTAACCATACAAATTTTAAATTAAATTATTTCATTCTTTTGTCCTCTAGGATTTAATTAATATGATTTTAAGCCATATTAACCATAGAATTCAAGGATTACTTCTAAATATGTGGCTTTCTGGAAACTTAGACAAAGGATTGAGCATCATAATAGATTATCAACTGCAAAAATGTTTTGCTGCTCTTAATGCAGGATATTTTTAAATTAGTTACACAAAAGTAACCGTTAATAATGAAAAAAGTAAATAACTTACAGAATTGTTTGATACATCACTTAATACAAGAAGTATTCAAGTTTCATTCTTGCTTAACGCCTCTAGTTCCCAATGTTTCAGTAGCTGGCATGTGTAAATGAGAAATTTTATCAGTCATTATGGAGTCATATATCGGTGCCGTGGACTAATATATGCCGATATTATATCATTATTATTATATAGTATAATAATAATACTCAATAATATTCAGTAATATTCAAATAATATTTAGTATTATTTATCATTTCATGAATCCAAATCTACTATTATTGTTCCGAATCAATTCATGACTAAATATTGCTAGCAACCACTTTAAAGACAGTCTATTATTGCATGGTATAATCATTTCATTGAAACAAGTTGTGTAGCACATAGGACTCCAAGTTGGGGTAGCCCTTCAGTTTCTGAAGCGGCAGAAATTTATTTTTAGTCCAGGTAAATCAACAGGATGTGCCAGGTTAGTATTGACTGTTCCCAGTGTTTCAGTATGGAAGGTATTGCATAACCAATTTTCACTTAAACTACAATGTACAACTGATACAATCTGTGACTGAAGGTGATAAAGAAAAACAGAGTATTAACATGTTTAACAAAATTGAAACTTAAGATAATTATCTTAATAAAATTGTGTTCAGTGATGTAGCAACATTCTATTCCAGCAGTAAAGTGAATCAACATATTTCGAATTTGGAATGAGCAGCATCCACGTCATGCAATCGATTATGTTCAGGACTTAAGGCCTAAGGTAAATATTTTTTGTGCTGTAAGCCATCACAAAATCTATGGTTCTTTCTTTTTTACCAAGTCAGCTGTAACTGGAATATTGTACCTGTACATGATTGAACAGTATGTAATGCTACAATTGCAACAAAATATGAGCACAGAATTCATTTTCTAGCAAGATTGCATGCTATCACATTATCATTGTGCAGTTATTGCATTTATCAATAGCAAAGTGCTGACTTGGATTGGACATGGTGGAACAATTTCCTAGACTTCTCTGTATGGGTTTATATTAAAAACACAGTATTTGTTCCTCAGGAAATGTTGAGAGGCGGCTCCAGATAACAAACAGTTGCCACCATAGATCAAGACATTCTTCAGAGAATTTGGCAGATAAGACATCTGCCATATTTCAAAAGGAGCCACATTGAACATTTGTAAATTAGACTTGAGGATATACTGTATTCAGTGTTATATCAAATATTTGTATAAGTTATTTACTTTTTTCATTATTAAAGAGTACTTTTGTATAACTAATTTAGAAATACTCTGAACTTATCTCTTTTGGTCTGATTTTCCCACCTTAGCTTTAAAATTCCTTATCATAATTACCAGTTGATGTTGTAGGAAGTTTAAAATCTTGTCACCTCCTTAGTGCTGTCAACTGGCAGAATGATTATTAATTGAACTAGGGCTTACATTGATTTATCCTTATTCTTTCTGACATTGACTCAAAGTTAAATGTCATGCATTTATGTTATCAAAAATAATTCCAACGCTGTATTTACCTTCTCTAGTCATTCCAGTACTTACTTGCTTACACAACAGCCTAAGGAATTAAAAAATTCATCACTGCACAAACAAAAGGTACCTTGAGCTAAATCTACCCATCACTGTTCCTACTACCCAAAGGTCTTGTTTAATTTTTCTCCCAACTAAATCCACTACTCTTTCATTCCTCATTTGCATGACATGTTCTGTCCATTGCGATCTATGACTTAATTCTTCTTACTATATCGAACTTAAATATAATCTATGGAGGTTTAAATTTTTAATGTTTCCTCCATTGCCAAGTGTGTTCATAAAGTACAAGACTAAATATTCTTTTCAGAATTTTGTTGTCAAAAACTTCCTTTAATCCACTAACTTCAGTGAAAGATTTTTCTCACGACATACGTCACAACCAATAAAATTATTTTTCAAGATATTCTAATTTTGTTAGTTATCGAGAGCTCAGTAGCTTAATTACAGAATAAAAAAACGTTTCCCGAGTGCATTTTTTCTGAATTTACCTTACCAATGTCCATTTTTGTTCATTAGAATTGTCTGTTGATTCAATTCATCAACATTTTTTAAAAACATCCCTGACTAATCTGATCATTTGAGCTCCTATCTGTTCCTTACTTAAGTTTCTCTTTGTTTAGACTTGACCAACTTTTTCCCATACTTAATAATGGTTTTGGCATTTTTTTCACCGCTACTTCTATTGTTGCTTATCCTTACTCTCCTTCTTTAATTTGCCATTTCTACTGTTCTACTTTGTTGTTGTTAAATCTTTCAGTGTTTAATCTTTCAATTTCTACCTGATCACTCACATTCATGACTGGAAGACTTAAATTCTAAGTTTAAATATTGGTAAAATATTGTCTGAATTGCATCTGCACCCTTGTTTGTTGATCTAATATCTGTAATTTTTTTTGTGACATCTGTTTTCTACTAACATAAGGTCTATTTGATTATGTGCAAGACAATTTAGTGATAACCAGGTCCTTTTATGTACACATTTTTATTTTCTGTATTCTTCAACACTGTAGAATTTATTATCAGTCTTGCTCCATTGTTATGGCATCATGGAAACTGAAGAATTTCCTTATTGAAGGCTATAAAAGAATTTTTCTTTTCCTATCTTTGCATTGCAGTCACATAGCACAATTTTCATAGAGTATTGGAGCATTATTTACTCCATCTTAATAGCTTCATCCTTCTCAGTTGGAGGTGTGCAAGTTGATGGAAATATGGTTATACCGTCAACCCTCTAATCATAGCACAAAACATATTAATGAATTCCAGCTGGTTCATTAGCTAATTAATAAATAAAAAAATATATATGAATAAAAAATCCTTGGCCTAAATTATGATTAGTAATTCCTCCATTAAACAAAGTATACTCCCTTCAAACAATTTTCTCTTATCCACCTGATTTCTTGCAGGACAATGAAATTTAATCTATTTTTCCGCTTCTCTGACTATTTCGTGAAATGTACGTAGTCATGAATAAGCTTCTAATATTCCACATTGAAAATTTTAGATCCCTAATGCTATGAATCCTATCTCTTTGATGTGATCCTGTATTATTTGTACCAGATTTGGGAGGTTTATAATCCAAGGCATTCAAAGTTATATCTATTATTGTACTGTCCCTGTCAATAAATTTAAATTGACTGTATTGTATTCATACAAAACCAAATTTGGATTGGGTGGAACACTTTATATATGTTCATAAATTCCTATTTTTGGGAAATAAAGGTAGTTGCAAGAACTCTCAAACTTTCAATTACTTCATACTGGCCTCAGTATGTCCTCCCATGAATCTTAGCACAGCTGGACATGCTAGATTTTCATTGACTAGGGACAGCCTCCTCTGCTAGCTAATATAAAGTTCAGGTCCCATCCTAATCTAGAGGTCTGTCATGTCCAAGTAGTTCCTAATTTATCAGTACCTTGTGTGAGCTGGCTATTGAGTGACCCTAAATTCCCGACATCCCACATGAAAATCATGTCGTGTGTACAATTTCCACTCTTTGGCAAACCTTAGTTGTGTTTCTTGATTGTTTTACTATAGGGGGGCTATGACTCCCATGCCCAGTCCAGTAAGCTGTCTGTAATTCAATATATTCACAGTTACTGTCCATTTCTAATGGCCTTTCTCCTATTCGCAATCTTAGGATACACTGATGTGATTGTACTGGGACTCATGTGAACAAAATCAATTTTTCTACCCAACCAGTAATTTCCACCAATCATTTCCCTCTGGAATTCCTAATGCTATAATAGATTGCACTTTGGCAGCTCCTACAACCTTAAATTGATTTCTTTATTTCTCAATTTCAGTTGCATTCTGAGAGATTGTTAATTGTGATCCAAAACATTCCATGTTCATGTATTAAAATGTAATTTTTGGGGATTCCAAACTTTAATTCAATTTAGAGTCAAACATTATACTATGTACTTCCATTTGTATTCTTAATTGTGTAAATATTTTGTTCCCAACCTCATTTCAGTGATTTTTTGTGTGGTTTCTGTTTTCTAGGATAAACTTTTACCCCAAGTGCAAGAGATTATCCTCTTTTGGGATATGCTTATCCACTCAAAAAGATTGTTGGCCTCAATGAGAGCGAAAACTATTTATCTCTCATTTTTTATAGTTAGTTCATGATAGCAGGATGCACTGTGCTTTAATATAAGTCACAACTGGAAGGAAAGCTGACTAGCACGGTGCAAGAGGCTATGAAACGTGCATTAGTATTTCTTACACTCCAAAAACCTCATATTGATTGTTTGGTCACATTTAATTACCTTAGCTTTTTTTGAATACAGAGGCTGAATAATTTCTGTAAAGAACAGAATGTAATGCCCAATTGTTAAATGCCCATACCGCTTTCATTGATGAGCTTGAAAATTATATTCAGCCTAATCTTAGTGTTTTGAAAATAACTTTGAATTTATTGGTGCCAATAATGGAAGTTATTCTTTTAAGTAAAACATTTCTTTGATAGAAGTTTTAATTCAACTTATACAAACAGAAAGCATTTTTACACTATTGAGAAAAACATATTGAAACTTGAATTATTATAAGAGAAAGATCCTCTATAGAGTTACACAGGACTTCTGTTACAGTTGCTCTACAGCAAAATGGGTTTTAGGCTGTAAGAAAGTGTTCATATGTCCAATATTCAGCTACATGTAGCAATACTTTCTCTCTTGTTTTAAGACATTTTGCAGATTTTTTTTCAGAATGGGACCATTCTCTATTACACAGGATCTACTTTTCTTTCTTTATTATTTTTTTTTAAAGTAATTTTTGTTCTCTCCCTCTTGTAAAGGAATATAAACAAATACCATAAGTCCCCTTTGGTTACATAATGTTCTTTGTTTAGTTATTAGTTTTATTTCACCATAGATAAAAATTTATTGATAAAAAAACCCTCTCGATCTATGGATCTATCAGCTAAAAAGCCAAATAAGTTGATAAGCATTCAGGAAATTTGAAACTGTCCATTATTCATGTAATTATGAAATATTTTTTTTTAAGAAAGAAACTAGAACACAAATTAAGCAGCAATGTGTATTATTAAACAAAAATAATAGTTATTAATTTTAATACTTAAAAGAGTAGATGTTGTGTAATTTTGATTGATGTGTTTTAAGTTAACTGTCTCTCGCATAGAGATGTTGCACCTTAGTGCTTAGATATTTTTGTTCTTTGTATTGAATCTAATGTTTTCAAATCGCATATTAAACAAGCGCTGTAGTAATTTACATTCAACTGTAAAAATAAACAAAACAAACAAATTCTGCTTTTTCAGTAAGTTTTAAAAATAGTGAATGCCAAAGAGTGTGAAACTTCTCTTTAAAATTGGATCGAGTAAGTTAACTTTTTGTAAAAGTGAACATTGTGTATGAAGTAATTTTAATTATTCCCTTAATCATTTATCTGTTCTTATGGTTTCTGACCAAAGGATGTTTCAATTTAATACTTTTTGTTTTCAATTTTAGTACTGTTCGGGGCAGAATTGACCAAGTGAATCAAGTGTTGGAACTGGACAAAGAAAGTGTTTGTGGTGCAAGATATAGTGCGCTTGATAAATGGACTAATCAGTTATCGTCTTTACATCAAGCAGTGGTAAACAAAATGGCATAGAAGTGGCTGTGACTTGTTTCCGTTCAACCAAATTGCGTCTATTTTTTTAATTTGAAATTTGAGCGGTTAATTTGTATTATATTTTTTAAATAATAATGCTCGGTTTCAATTATGACTTTTATTGCGTATTAATGTCTGGCAACGTTATCATTTATTTTTTCAGTATGACCTTATGATGCTAGTGAATATATATATAAAATAAAACAGATTATTCTCACATGTTGCCTAATGATTAGTTATTTTATAATTTATTAATATATTTTTCTTTCGGGCTGTTTATGTACAGGTTTTTTTTTTTTTTTTTTAATAACTTAAAATCGAATAAAATGTTCATAAGTTATTTTCTTCATTATTTGTTACTGAAATTAAATTTTCAATAAATAAATAAAAAAGTGATAGCAGCCTAACTTTGCTTTAATGATAACCGGGTAATGATAACCATATGATATTTTAAAGTGGATTTGCTTGTCATTGACAGATTTGTGTTTGTAAAAACTGATGTTTGGAAGGTTTTGTACATTTTTCTACATTTAACTTTAATATTTTCAAATCACATAAACTTTTAAACAGTAAAAAGAAAATATTGCTGATGAAATAAATGTATATGTTTAAAGTAATATGTTTAATCTTATCTGCTTTGTTATTTTTTTAATCTCCTCGTGCTATTGTTTGTTTTGATTAATTTTGAAAGGTTGATTGTTAAACAACAGTAGTGTTCTATGATCTCTTAAAATCTGTGGTTCCCCCTTTTCCTCTATACTTTGTTCTTGAAATTTTTCTCTTGGTTAATTGTTTTGCGTCTTTCTCCAGTATCTTGAAATGTTTTTGTATTATTTGTTTGTTGTTTTTTTTTTTTTAAGAATAAATTTTTTAATGTTTTTTTTTTCTTATATGGTGACATGTTAGATTATTAATATATTACTTAAACGGGGAACTATATTTTAGTTCTGTTTATTATGAGTTTTTTTGATAATAAAGCAAACTACCATCTTAGGTGCTGGTATATCACATATTTGATTTTGACCATGAACCAGTCAACAAAATTTAACCATTGGTATCTGGATAGAAAATGAAGTAAAATTTCTTGGTCTCCCTCTAGCTGTGAAAATCTGATAACTACTATAGTGATGTAGTTCTAATCAGATGATCTTTCTTAAATGGTATACTCATTTTTCAATTAGTGTGTACTGTTAAATGCAAGTTGAAAACTTTGAGGAAATTGTAGATGGTAATTTGTAACTACAATAGTGCATTGGTGTAAACATTATTGATGTGAAATAGTGATTATGATATGCTTTCATGTCTGTTGTGGCAGTACACTTGATTAATTCATACTACCTCAACTGGTGATATTTCAATATGCTTAACATATAAATATATTAAAAAGTTGATTACATTCTAAATTATGTATCTTATGTATTCTAAATTATAATTTTATTGTGCAGTTTTAAATTGGCGTATAGCATTAGTCTATTCTGGAAGATGATGTGACCAAGTTTATGTAATAGAGAGTACCCTAAACCAAATTTACTTGAACAAGAAAAAAGGAACATGAAGTTTTGCTTATTGAAAAATCAGCACATTCAGATAATATAGTCTGTGTATATTTATCAGTAAAATCAACAAATAAGTGATTAAAGATGTTCTGATTTTTTGTTTTCAATACTTTCGTTTCAAATAATTTCATGTGAAATTATTTCCAAAAGCATTTGATGAATGTTTCTAGATATTATTTTTTAGATATAATCAAGATACCTCTAAATATTCAAGTTATTGCAATTACTTAATGCAGATAACATATCAGGCTACTATTTTGAATTTTTCTTGCGAAATTTTTAGTAGTTATAAAAATATTTATTTTGTTTAGAAATTATATAATCTGTTTATTAACCTCCTGGTGATTTTTCTTCCATTGTATCCCCAGAAATTGCCTAAAATCAATAAAATTTTCTTCAAATTTAATTCCTGTTATTAATGTCATACATAGTTTGCCCCAACCTCTGTTAAGCTGAAGTCTGTACAACCTTTTACTAGCTCCTCTGATAATTACCACATTTTTTACCAGGTATAATTATATTAATTTTCCTGGATATATTTTCCTATCCTTTAGGCAGAATTTGTTAAAAAATCAATTATGTAATTTCTGCTTGTGTTTGACAAAGCATAATTGTGCATCTCTTTCTTTCATTTCCTTATATTCTGATTATTTTTACAAAATACTATGTATTTACATAGTAAATACATAGTATGTACTATGTATTTTTTTTTACAAAGTACTATGTAGATTGAGGCATTTCAGATGAAACAGGAGTTTGATCATATTATCTTTTAAAGTTCTTAATTTCCTGCTCTTCCATATGTCAATGGATTGTTAATAATTTATCATATACACAGTGTGTCAAATAAGTAATGAGACATCTAGCTTTACATCAAAACTAAGTACTTTATTTTGCCGGTCTCCGTGGCGCGAGTGTAGCGTCTCGGCCTTTCATCCTGAGGTCCCGGGTTCGAGTCCTGGTCAGGCATGGCATTTTTCACACACGCTACAATTCATTCATCTCATTCTCTGGAAGATATACCTTAACGATGGTTCCAGAGGTTAAAAAAAAAAGTACTTTATTTTAAATTTGCAGTTACATGGATTCAAAATGATCTTGCATCTCCACACAACATTTACCTCGATCATACTAGTTGTTGAAGCAACATTGGAAATCCTGATTGTGTACCTCCTTGTGTCTGTTGGTGACAACATGTTGGATGTCTTCAATGTCACTGAAACATTTTCTTTTTAAAGCACATGTAATTTCTGAAATAGAAAAAAATCTGCAGGTACAAAATCAGGTGAATAGATTTGTTTTGATGCTAAAAACTGTTTTACAGGTAGTGCACAGTGAGCCAGTGCATTGTCATACAGAAGAACTCAACTCTTGCTTTGCAACAGATGCATCCTGACACAACAGATGTGAGCAAACAGACGTTGCATGACTTCTAAGTAGTACTGTCCAATCACTGTTGTGCCCTCTGGGAGAAATTTATGATGGATCACTCCAGAAGCATAAAAAAAAAATTGCCATCGTCTTGATGTGTAATTTCTACAACCTGATTTTCTTCTGCCTCAGTGACAATGTTCCATGCCATTCCACACTCTGACATTTTGTTTCTGAATGGAACTTAGAACACCAACTCTCATCCCCAGTTATAATTCATTTCAACAGATTAGGATCTTCATCAACTGCAGTGATGAAACTGGTGGAACATGCAGCTCTATGCTCTCTCTTTTGTCGATAAATGTGTGTGGCACAAATCAGGAACAGATCTTTTTCTAAAGTGGACCTGGCTGTTTCTTTACTGACACCAAGTTTCACTGCAAGCATTCTGGTGGTAATAATCCGTCTGTCACTGGCAACAATTTCTTTGGCTTTTTCCATATTTTCATGTACCCATCCATGACTGGATGTCTGATGTGTGGTTCATCTTCTACAGATTCTCTTCCATTCTTAAATGCTGAACACCAGTGGAACACTTGCGCACGACTTAGACAATCAACCATGTAAACACAACGCATGTCTTTGTAAACTTCTGATGCCATTTTTCCTAATTTACAATAAAATTTTATCATACCTCTTTGATCCATGAAGCTACATTTGATCATCACTACTTGCACAACATTATGTTCATGGCTGCTGTGGATGCAGTAGCTGAATCATCGACACGATTGATGCATCAGAGTGTTCGAAACCATCTAGTGGGTGAAATAGTTACCACATTTGGCACATTTCTCGAAAATGTTCCAAAAAAAAAATCAGTCTCATTACTTATTTGGCACACTGTGTATGCCTGGGAATTTTTTTTTTTAGTGTATTTTTGGTCCTAAAAATACATTTAAAAAATTGTAACATTTCTTGACTAGATGGAAAATTTTTTACATCATGTTATTTTAAGTTTTTTCACATTTTTTTTTTTTTTTTAAATCTTAATGAAATATTTGGATCTTAGTAGTGGAGGGCACTTCAGTTTGATTCCAACTTCATTTTCCTTTTTTTTAATTTAAATATATTGATTTATTAATAATTATTTTAGTATTAGTAAAGTTTTATGTACTTTTAAAATTGTGTATATATAATTTAATAGCCATACAACAAAGTCAGTATGGTGTTCACATCAAATTTTTTCTCTAAAGGAATGTTCTTTCTTTTGTTTGTAATAGTAAGTTTTTATGGATATATTGACTCTTTTCTACTGCTCAGTTTCCAGTTAGCCGTCAGCTTCTTGAATGATTTTTAGTTTTTTGTTTATAGTAAAAGAAAGATTCTTCTGTGATCATTTTGCCTTTATCATACAAAAAAGTCACATTCAGTATGAGTTCTAAATAAATGGTTCTTATTGCCACCCAGCTAGTATCACATTGTCTGTGTAAATTATAATTAGGTCACTCGTATATATTGATATACTGAATTAGTGGCAAGTATGTTATCATTATCATGTGATAATTCTTATGGAACCATTTCTACTGTAAAGGTTAAAGGTGTGGTGCTGACTCATTAATGCTTAAAAATATAATTAATACTTGCCTACCTCCATGGTGAGGTAGTTAGTACCTCGGCTTTTCGTCCTGAGATTCTGGGTTTGAGTTCTGGTCTGGCTGGCGGTTTTTCATTTACTATAAAAATTTCTTATCATCTATTGAATTAGCAATTCAATGCCAGTAATTTTTCCCTTGTTTCCTGATGAAAAGTTTCTCTATAAACATTCACCTTTACGCTAATGAATACAGTATTTAAATTTTTAAAAGCCATTATTTTAAAAATACAGATTTAAGTTAATATCTTTTTAAATAAAACTTCAAATACTATATTTATTTAATGTGCTTTTTTTATTTTCGGAAAATAGATACGACCCCTTTACTCTTGCTCTAATTATATTAATATTGTTTAGTGTACGTGAATATATGTTGACTACATGTTAGTATCTGTTATTTATTGTAAATATATTTGGCTTTATGATATCATTTTTGTTTACAAATATATTTATTTTGTAAGTTTAATTCCCATTTTCAGAATATTAATAAAAGGGTTTTTCTTCAATCATTTTGGTGTTCATTTTTAGTGCAAATTCCTTTATAATTCCTTTTTTTTTGTGCTACAAAAAAATAGCCTTATTAAAGATCTTGCAGTCTTAAATTCTTTGACTTTTTCATTTTTTTTTTTTTTTTTTTTTTTAGCTAAATAGCCTTTTGAGATATTAAAATTGAAAAAAAAAAAACATGTAGCAACATGTTTCACACACTTTTTTTTTTTTCTTTTAATATGTGTAGTAAGATGTAGGCAGTGCTGAAAGTACATTAACAATGAAATGCTATTATCTCAAATTATTGTATGAAAAAGTTCTGAAATTGTAAATCATCTTTAGTAATTGTTTTTAGTTAAATTTCTGAATAAAATCTTTAAATGGAACAAATATTATATTATGATCTAAAGAGAGAAGTATAAAAATTAATTTATATTTAAGAATTATAATTATTCATTGATTAAAAAAAAGGGTTGTTTTAGCGTACTTTATAAAGAAAGAATCATTTTTAAAATAAGTACATAAACAATAGTATTTATTCTGATCCTAAAGTTAATGTTTATAGGTTTTGATCTTTTTATACAGAGTGCTTCACGAGGAATCCACAATACGTTACAGACATATTCTGCTTATCAGAACAATGAAAAAAGTTTGGAAATTATAGATCTGGAAATGCTT
>JAAAKQ030355249.1:0-31888 GCA_010016005.3 Zanna intricata
ACGCTACAATTCATTCATCTCATCCTCTAAAGATATACCTTAACGGTGGTTCCGGAGGTTAAAAAAAAAAAAAAAAGAAAAAAGAATGATGTCGTTGAACCTGTCACAACGCTGACCAGACTAATTTGAAAATCACTTTGTTTTCGTGAATAAAAAATCCGATTTCAGGGGAATGATCGGTACGTGCGGTTCAAGAACTGTTTTTTCGGTACTCTTGATATTGTCCTTATTACACGAGTTTGGTTCACAAACGGTTCATTATAGATACGGTTTGCAAGTCTGTACGCAACTTTACGTTCGGTCACATATGCCAAATAAATAAGAGTATATTATAAACAAATGAACATGTAGAACCTAGTGTTCAGGTCTGTGATATAACAACAAGGATCGGTAAGTTTACCGAGCATTAGCTGTTGTGTAATTTTGTTTATTTTCAATTACTTTCGATTCATATCTAAAACAGCAATATTGTTTCTAAGTTATTTATGGAGTTTTTTTTAGATTATATTAAGCATTTAAAGATTGAGTTAAATGACTGATAGTTTTCAATGATATACAATTTTCGTTTATTTTGTAATCTTTAAGCTTTGTATGAAATTGTACTTGTTAAAAAGTTTCAATTCATATTTTTTATCCACTTGATAAAAGATAACTTATTTAACAATTTTCTTTTATTATAAATAAAATGAATGATATGCTACCAAAACTTTTCCTGTTATAAAATTCAGTATTAGAGGTTCGGCAACTATTACGAGTTGTCAAAAATATTTCTGATTTTTAAAAATATATTAATTCTGATTTAGAGTAACATAAAAAGTCTTTCGAGCTAAGTTAAAAATAAATCGAAGTATGTATTCTTCATGGTAATCATGTAGGATAATAAATTTTTAAATATATAACAACACACAGTTTTAGGTGAATTTATAAAAGATCTTAATAAAAAAAAAGTAGAAGAAAATCCTACGAGATTACATATGGATTGGCTCACTAGTTATAATGTAATAATTGGAGACGAGAACAGTCGCTGGTAATGTGGGATGCTATAGTTACAAGAGAAGGCTCCCGAGTACTACACGACTTCAGCGGTCTAGACGCGTGACGTAAAGGGGAGCATGAAAGCCTTTTCTGGCAGTATGCGTCCATCCCTCCGACTACAATTCCTTCCACGTTAGGCTGTCTTTTTTCAGGATCGAGATAGTAAATCACCGGGTTGGTCTGATGGTGGACTCGTCATCGCAAATTAGCTGATTTCGAAGTTGAGTATTCTAAGGTTCAAATCCTAGTAAAGGTAGTTACTTTTATATGGATTTTATTCCTTGGTGGTTGGGTTAAACACACATCTCAGAAATGGTCGACCTGAGACTGTACAAGACTACACTTAATTTATATTCATGCTTATCAACATCATCATTCATCCTCTGAAGTAATACCTTATTGTGGTTCCGGAGGCTAAACAGAAAAAAATAGGATCGAAATAGTAATATTTTTTATTAAAATTTAAAAAACTCTTTATTAAAATCTAAAAGCTATGTTGAAACTGAATTTTCCTTACAGTTTTAGCGTGTTTTTTTCTGTTGACATTTAGATTGAATGGACTAATTTGGATAGAACTGGGTAAGATGATGAAGAGTATGAATTTTTTTCTGTATATACTAACAGTAAAATCCAAAAATAAAAAAAAAAAATGAAAAAAAAAACTATAAAAATTAGAACGAAAATCAAAATAATAATGTATAAATCTTCAAATAAACACAACGAACCTGTCACAATGCTGCCCAGACTAATTTGAAAATCGCTTTGGGCTTTGGGCTTCGATCTGGGATTACTTTTCACAAAAATTATATCTGTTAAACAAAAAAAAACATAATCCATGGTTTTATGAAATAACCATTAGTCATATTTTTAATATGAATAGATCTTGAAAAATCTAATTTATGTACGGTTGAAATCATTTGTCAATTGAAAAGAAAGCATTATTGGTGTAAAACTTAATGACTTGTTTTATTAATATGTACCTCTTGACGGATAATCTAGTATTTTTAGAGGAATCGGAAAACTATACCGTTTTACAAATTAAATAAAGTTTCAATAAAAGTTTGATTGTAAAATCAAAAAAAGATAAAACTAGACTAAGATGATAACATTAAAACAGAGATAATGTAATACTGAATGATAAAATATAAAATAAGTTGTTGATTTTAATTATTTTGGTTTTAATGCCTTGTATTGTATGTATGTATTTTGCCTTCATAAAAAAAAAAAAATTCAGTAAATATGTTGCACATCAATAAATAAACGTGTTGAATGTCTATAATTAAGGTAAAAGAGCGTTTAACTCTATATTCCGTCTGGCACCCTCTAACGATTGCTGATGAATGATAATGAAAAAATGCCATCCCTGATCGGGATTCGAATCCAGGACATTTTGATGAAACCAAATACGTTACCGTTACGCAAATTGAGATCAGCGAACATACACATTAGAAAAAAAAACTATTAAACGAATTAATTCTCCGTTTTTTTATAAGTATTTTAAAAATATATTTCGTTTAAATTAATATCATGACTAAATATTGGAAGATGAATAATTTCAGCCGTATAATAGTGAAAAAAAAAATTATTAGTGTCAGCAGATATCGACTATCTCACATATATATCTAATTGTAATGTAAAAATATTCACTCCTGAATAAAACCGTTTAAATTTTGTGTTATTGAACATTTGTTATTATTACAATTATTAAAGGTTCATTAAAACAATTTTTATAAACGATTTATTTTTTTTTTTAGGTATCTTTAAATAATTAATTTGTGCTCAGTAACACTAACCAGTATTTTATAAAATTTGAAATTTAATTTGAAATATATTTTTTTGCTAGTGAAAAATTAAAAAAAAAATTATTAAACAAAGATCTCTATTCTAACGGCACAGAGTATTTTACTAGTTGAACTTTTTCGGGCAATAACAACTTAATTCGTTGTTGAAACACAAAAAGAAAAGAAAAGAAGAATTTTTTATTTCATGAAATAGCGATTAGTGTAGCTGTTTTCAGCTTAAATTAAATTTACTTTCTTACGTTATCTATTTAACTTCCGATCGATTTATAAAATTATATGAAACATTTAATAATATAAAATAATAACTTCTGATACTACATTTGTTTTATACATTTTGTCGATCATTGTAAAGTGATTTTTTTATTTTTTTAAAATCAGAAATGTGATGAAATACGTGAAGGAACAATTTTCGTAAGTACATGATAAATAAAACTATAATAAATTACCTCATTCGATATTTTTATCATTCTTTTACATTTCCGGTTTTTGAATTGTTACTGATATATTTATATACATATTTATTCGTGTGGTTTTTATTGATAGGGAAACCAAGAAAGGGTGTTCTATCTTGTATTGAAAGTCCAGATCCTTGCCTGGTATTAAAGATAAGACCTTTAACCTCATAGTGTGTCTTGCTACTGAATGAGTCGTTTAGATGTATCTTTCCCCCGACTGTATACTATATATAGCTGTACAGTATATTACTATGTAAGGAAAAGTATGCGAATCCGGTCAAATTTTACGTTTTAGGGTTTTGTTTAGAACTTGATATTTCATGACTTCCCTCAAAAAAAAAAAAAAAAAAAAAAAAAACAGTTTTTGTGTACGTACGTATATATGTATGTTTACCTGGTTTTTCCTTAATATATACAGAATCAGATGAAAATCTCGGATTTGGATGAAATATTGTGTATGATGATTTTTGTTTGTGAGGCCTTTATGCTCTTAATTTTTTTATGAAAACCCGTCAAGGGAACCTTAGGAGTTCATATCTCAAACGTTTCTCGGAGGATAGAAAATTTTTTCACATAATTAAATGCTCCTCAGGTAGAAAAGATACCTTTTGATGATATTTAGTTTTAATTAAAATCTAAACTTATAATGGTGATGGTAAATAAAATTGTTTAATATACCGTAAAAATTTATTTATTTATTGATTTAAATGTTATTTATTCAAATTATTATTATTTTATGTTGAAGTCGATCGATAACAGGGTTTCGGATCGTGATCTAGGGATAGATTTAATAACTCATTAATGGTTTATCATACAACTTAAACATTTTTCCAAGTGAATTGGGTATCAAAAATGTAACCGTTGAAATTTTTTTTTAGTCAAAACAAATAAGAGGGTTGAGTAATTTACATCCTGGAGTAAATGTACAGAATTTACCAAAAATATTCATCCGATTTCAAAAGGTTTTCGCAACTATTCACCAGTAACGAACGAATCGTAAAATTATTTAGAGTGTCACTTGGTTACCGGCAGATACCTTCATTGTGACCTGCTCTTTTTATTCTGCGTCAAAATAGTGATTTCTTTACAGAAAGTATTCTGCTTTCCCCGCTTCAACAGTCGTAAATCAGTGTCTCTGGAGGACAATATCCGGGCTTGGCAACTTCTATTGTTCTAGGATTCGACGTTGGTATAAGCAATTTCAATAAATAGGATGTTTATATAAAGGAAATACGCGGGTCACCCCCTTGTGTTGGATAAAGATATTTAGCGCACTGGACAAAATTTAGTTCGTAGCTCAGGAAAATGCATTCGTCGGCTAGACGAGAGCTATCCGTCTTATATGTGTACTCAAACCGTGCAGCATTCAGTCAGTACAAGCCCTCCGTAGAGCTGATAAACCAGGATGTATGGAATTTTGTGAATTTATCCCCCAAAACAGGAAGATGTTAGTTTTCTTTCACGTTTACTATTTAGGGCCATGTTTCATCTAAGTAAAGAAGTAAATCACTATAACCTAAGAATATGGGGATCAGAGCTACCATCTGCAACAGTCGGGTAAGTGAGAGTCTCTCCAAAGGACAATATCTTCTGCACCGTTCTCCGAAAAAAAAAAATGTTTAAGATCTTTTCATGGAAAACAGTGTTTCGGTAATGTCATATGTGGGATTGTAGTAGAACTAGTTTTTCCCGTTGGTGCAAGAAGATTTTGATCTAGAAGACTAGTTTTTCAGCAGAACGGAGCATCAGCTCTCGAACATGGTGTCTGCATGTTCGAGAATTTCTTAACAATGAATTTTCATAACGATGGATCGGCTATAAGGAGCCTATAGATTGGTGTTTCATCACTGGTCATTAAGGTTAACCTTAATGGTCTTTGTTTTATTATCTTGAGGGGTGTTCGTGAAATAAAACGGTTGTAAACCCTCTCTTTTAGAATGAACTGCAAAACCGCATAAGAACAGCACTGGCTGCAAAAATACCTGACATAATCGCTAAACTATGGGACGAGTTTAACTACAGTGGTAGATCTATCCCGTGAATCCGTTGGGGGGTCCATTTTGAGCATTTGTGAAAATTGTAAGTCACATTTCATATTCAAACATGTATCTTATATATTCATTTGTTTAAAAAATGAATTATTTTAAAATCGGATGAATGTTTTTAATATTCGCTTTATATCTCGATAATCATTGGCGTCCAGAGTTGAAATTTCATACCATTAACAATATACGCAAATTGTAACTTTTAAAGAATTTGTATATTAAATTACAAAAAGGGTGGACTTATATAGGACCAATTATATTTCTCAATAATATCTAGTCATACAAATTTTAATTTCGTTATACTATAATGAGATTTAAATTATAATTCTGCTTAACTCTATTTAATGTGAATTGTAACTCTGGCAATTTTAAATTTTAATTTTTCCCTTTCGTCTACCGAGTACGAAGCCCTCGGTAACCAGAATTACAAAACATGATTTTTATTGATAGGGAAACTATGAAATGTTGTTGGTATTTGCATAAAAATCCAGATCTTTGTTGGAAATTAGACCTGAAACATTCAGTTTTATAGTCAGTACTGCTACAGTTTGAGTTACAAAGATGTTTTTGTTTTTATCATTAGGTATATTTATTTTTAAATTCAGAAATCATTTATTTCTTTTTATAAATTTCAGATAAAATTTTAATACGCTTCGCTGAGAGAAAGCTCTAACCAAATCCAGCACAATTGAACTAAAATACATTAAACTGATACCAAACTAATAATCTCTGTTGCTATAGTGATAATTACAATTTTTAAATTAAAAGAATGTCATTTTAAACTGTTTATACTATTATTTTTTAAACGAAAAACCCAAAAAAAGCTTTAAACCTATTAACCGTAATGTGTGCTTGGAAAAAGGTATTTCGTAATAAATACATGACAGTTGGGTTGAACTGTTCATGAATTAATGTTCAGTAAAAATAATCATCTAAATATTTAAGAAGTGAATAATAAAACTTTTTATATGGAACTTAATTTTAATTTAAATCACAATAAATAATTCCGGAAATTTTTTTTTAAATTGCTCTCGAAAACAATAAAAGGTAAAAAACACTCGTTATTAAAATATGTTAAAAATGTTAAGAGAGACAGTCATATATAAACTGAACTTTATCGGTTTTAACGAACAATAGTTGGCTGGCGCAGAGGGATATATACGATAGAGATATGGGGAGGGGATAAATGCTCCAACCCCCTCAGCACATTTGGTACTCTGGTCAGTTGCGTCATATCAGAGCAAGAGGTTTCACCATCGTTGCTCAACGTATTACCGTGAAGCTTCTGAGGATTAGCGAGGCCGAAAAACCCTCCAAAATTTAGACTACACTGCGTGAGTATTATGAGGATGTGACAGTGTCACGTATCTAAGTATACGACTTTGCCTGCAAATTTAAAGGAAAGCGTCAAACTGTAGTAAATTATTCACAATAAACTTCAACGTCAAATATGATGGTTAACATTCGATCATTGAACTCATTGAAAACGCTCGGAATCTTACGGTTGGTAAAATTGCTTCGGAATTGGATATCAGTCGTGAAAGTGTCCATTCCATTAACACAAAGTACCTTGGATTTATCCCGCACACTCGGTACCGGGTACAATATATATATATATATAAAAAAAAAAAAAAAAAAATTAAGATTCTTGTGGTTAGTCAACAGCAAGCAAAAACGCTTGCATGCTGGACCGTAGAGTAAAGGAGAGGCGAATCTTTAGAAATTTGTTGCTACTGCAAATTAATAAAAGTCTAGCGGGTGAATAGAGTGTCCAGTGAGGAGATGCTAAAGAGGGTCGATGTGGCGAAGCCTTGTCTCTTAACTATTATAAAGAAAAGAAGAGACAAACGGGTTGGCATTTGTTAAGGCATGATGGGTTAATTAAAACAATAATAGAAGGTATTGTGGAATAAATAAATGCGCGAGGTAGGCCAAGACTGAGTGAGGCACATCTATGGATGACATGAATTGTGGAATTTACGTGGAGTTAAAGAGACTTGCGGAGAATCGTGATGTATGGAGATCAGCTGCGAATCAATACTAGGATTGACAACAAAAGAAAAAGAAGACCTTATATTTCGCAGTCTGTGCGATATAGGTTCTAAGACATTCTACTTAAAATCAGAAATTTATGTAAAGCTCCTGAATCAATTTCGACGAGATGAAAATAATTTTTTTTGCATCAAATAGTCACATATAATGTGAAACGGGACCATTATTGAAAACCCAATTTTAAATCGGCAAGTATGGAGTGGCGTAGGAATGGAGAACCTTCCCTTTTATCGCAAACGCGTCCGTCGCCAGAAAAATCCTCGCAACTACCTTCTGGAACCGGAAAGCCGTATTGCTCGTCTATTTTCGTCACTATTAAAGCTACGTAATATTACGCATCTCTTGGACAAGCTTAAAACCGCCTACAGGAAATAAAACTATCATCACTCGATAAGAGATATGATTTTTCTTTATTTTAATGCGAGCCTTAAGCAGCTGTTAACATTCGGTATAGATTGGACGAAATTTACTGGGAATCTAAAACATACCCAGTATAGTCAAGATTTATCTCCTCGTGATTTCTTTTCTTTTTTTGAGAGCCATTAAGAAACAAAGGAGTAAAGCGTTATTCGTGTGTAATTGGCTCGTGAAACGTCCTTTAACGTTGTATGAAGAAGAAATCACCAAGGTGAACTTTGAAAAAAATTTGTAGAACTTCAGGGAGAGTAAATAAAAAAACAATAAATATAGTTTGTATTTTTTGTTGTTGATAATTACTAAAAGTGGAAGTCTAGTTTATATTTGACTGAACTGTTACTAAGTTATGATAGGTGTTTATTTTTATTATTTATTTATTATTATTATTATTATTATTATTATTATATATATATATATATATATATATATATATATAATAATGTGTTTATTTATTTTTTAATTCGTAAAAATCAATAATTTTTTTTTCTTCTGGAAATAAAAGCCAGGATATTCCATGAACAGTACGTTTCCAACTCAGTATGTTTGTCTTGTTTGTTTTACATAGTTATATATTAACTGAGCCTGATGTTATGAATATTATTGTTATTATTAACAATGCTTATATTACTCAATATGATTTTGACTTTTCATTTATTTTGAATATAAAGGAGTCGCTACTTCATTTATTTCTGCTATTATTTTAAATGACAATTTATTTTTCGTATAAAATTTAATTTCATCAACTTGCAACATTTACTATTTTATATACAAATTCCTTTTTGAAAAAAAAAAAAAAAATATATATATATGTGTGTGTGTGTGTGTGTGTGTGTGTGTGTGCGCGCGCGCGTGCGTGTGTGTGTTGCATTCTTCTACTCACTTTCTCTCGCTCACCATACACTGTAAATGATTTGAAAATATTATTTGTTTTGTTAATATAGTAAAACAAATTCTGTAATAGGATGGTATGTTTTGTAAAAGACAAATGTATGTTTTAATTTCGCACTCTTTATCCTCTATGGTCAGTTTAGAAAATTTATTCGTTATTTGTTAAGTAATACAGAAAATCTGTAAAAACGATCATTTAACTCTTTTCCTCCTAATTTATTGTTAAGTCTTCTTTTTGTAGAATAAATCAGCATTTTTTAGCATTTCATTATTGTAAAGAATTTGTGTACAAAATTTTGTTTTTTATTTCTTATTTTTAAAATTATAACTTTCATGAAAATTCGAAATGTAATATTTTATAATTTAAATTAGTGCCAGTACATTTTTTACTGACTTCTGGAAGAAAAGTACGGTTGGTATCGCGTCGTGGGAGTTGGAGAGGGGTAATAAAATGAATTTTCATTACGTTTTGAGATAAGATGTGAGAAATACAAAATATACCATTACTTAATTTGGGGTTTCCTTATATATATATATATATATATATATATATATATAGACTATGTATAAAATTTTGTGGATCGAAAATCTCCATACCTACCTGATCAATTCGATTGAAATTTAGATATTTTGTAATAGTGTACTAAATTGTGCATGTTAATCTTTGATGAAGTTTTATTGAGTCGTTCTTTAGTTACTCTCAATTTAAGATCGAAAGAATTTAGCGTGGCACGTTAAAAGCGAGATTCGTTATAATGCTGCAAGATGGAACGTTGAGGTTTCTTTATCTATTTTTCATAACTCAAATAGATTCGCCGTAGAATGTTGAAATTATGGCTTTAGGATTGCTGTATCATCTAGTTGTCACCTCCTTTTGATTGCACTCGACTGAACCAAAAGTGTTCAAAAAGCCCAAAATCCAAACAAAATTTGGATTTCGGACTTTTTTTAAAATTACAATTATAAGACCTCATTAAGAGCTATTCAACGATATATTTTATGTGGTACTTATTTTTATTGGTTTCAGAGTAATAGCTGAATAAAATTTTAATTAATGAAATATATGAGTCGTACAATGGTATACATCGGTTCGAATGAGACTCCCTTTGTTTTCTTTTTTTAATTTAAATATATTGATTTATTAATAATTATTAATCTTTAATTGTAAAAAAATGTTTACGATAAATAATAATTCAATAAAAAAATAAATCAGAAGTTATTAATGGAATAAAATGTTATGTACTTTTCATTTAAAAAAAATTTGTATATGTAATTAAATAGGTGTACAAGGAAGTCATGTAGTGTCAACATCAGATGTTTTTACTTTATAGTTTACGTTATTCTTAATATGTATGTTTCTTATGGCTGTGATGTATGTTAAGCACCATCTAGACTGCAATAAAAGTTGTTTTCTTTAACAGAACTCAGTCGTCCCTGAACTCTGAATTCGGTAGTGAAGTTTGTAAGCCAATGTTAACGATATAGCCTGAACAACCTGAATGAAGAAGGCATTGGGAAATGTCATTTTCTCTATTAAAAATTAGATGATTGATGATAGTTTTTGAGAATGGATTTGCTATTTATTATTTGTAACTTTGGCCTCGTTTTAGGTCACCCACAACCGCTACAGTTGTTTCACTACCAATGTAAACGAAATTTCCTTTATAAGAAAAGTATAATTTATCTTTATAAGGGTAAATTTATAGGTTTAGAGGTTGGTTTATTATATTAGAATCTAATTACAGTAAAATGTAAAACAAATTACCTAACTGATTTTAAATTAAAGATTTTTAAATACGAGGGCTATTTATAGATTAACCTTCGTCGAGAAATAAAAATAAAGAAAATAATTGAAGAAAATTTGCTAAATACGTACTTGTACTACTTCTTGACGTGGTCCCCCACCCAAATTCACGCATATGTCATAACGAGATACCAGTTTGCCTACTTCCTTTTCAATGAACGACACCATTCATATGTTGACTCCTTCCGTGAGTTATCGTTGCTTTTGAAGTATTTAGCAACTAGCCAATTCTTAAATTTTGTGAACAGATGAAAAACAGATGGTGCCCACATAAGGTCTGTAAGGGAGTGATAAAAATTCTATCAATTAAACTTGTTTATTACACTAATGGTAGCAGTTTTGTGAGGCCGTGCATTCTCATGCAAAATATCTATCCCTCTTCGTTAGCATTCCTTGAAAGTCCCAAAACAAAACACGATAATAGCCATCAGTTTGTTTTTATTCGGAATAGTCGTTTAAAATTTTTGAACTTTTTTGTTTGTGTGTGTGTGTGTGCGTGCGTGTGTGCGCGCGCGCATTAACTGCTTAAATTTTTTTTGTTTCAATATTGATCCATGTGTCGTCCGTAGTAATATTACTGTCAAGAAAATAGCTTCTTTTATACTGGTAGAAAAGTCAACGCCCCTCGTATTCATTTTGTTTTTTTTACATCTGTGTAATTCGTTTCGGTACCCATCATCCATAATATTTACAATACCTCAATCTGTTTATAATAGTTTCGTAACGAATGGATTTGAAAAGAGAGAAAAATTTTCACTAAGTTCAATAATTTTGCGGCGGCTTTTATCACGAACGGTATGTTTAATTTTTTTGGTTCATCACTCACGATAAATTTTTTTCAACACTCACTCACGATAAGAGGTCCTCTTCCTTCATTTTCGTGCGCATTAGTTCGCTCTTTTCAGAATTTCCAGCACCATTCTCTCACAGAACCATCTCATTATTTCTGTAAATACAGCAGACAGTCGATCTCGAATGAAGATGTTCGTTCTGCTTACAAAAAATAAACTAATGACGCTACGTAACTCGCAACTTCCAAGAGCTGCAACAATAGCCTTCATATTTCACCACGTACTACTCGAGTGGTGTAGTATGTAACGGCGACTCACTGTATAGACTTATGTCTACTGCGCATGTGCTATGTTACAGTTGAAACTGGTTTATCTCTAATGCCCGACTGGAAGTTAATCTATAAAACGCCAAGGTACCCTTTTAGGAACAATTTCAATATATACTGTGTGTTAGATTGATTTCTTTTTTTTTCAATTAAGATTCGTTGCAGTTCTACCAACGAAAAGACCTTTTCAATGAAAATATTTTTTCATCAAATTCTTTTATAATTCGCACTGTAAGTCTAATTTTTCTTGGTAGTTTTACTATTTTATGTGCAGTCTTTAATTGTGTGATTGTCTGTAATTCTCTGATGTGGTTATCATGATTTATCCTCCTACAATATATACTTTTTCATTTTTGTTAAAATTGATTCAGTGTTGTTGCATTTGTTTAATGTTTTATAATTTATACATTTAAAAAAAAAATTGCGTTAAAATTGAAAAAAGTTTATTTTAATTAAATAAGTTTTTATTTTAAAAAAAATTTCCGTATCATTACAACCTCAATTATTGTTTTTGTTAAATTTATTTATTTTAATTACGACGCAATTATCTATTTATATTCATTTCAATAATTTTATTTTTACTTATAGCCCAAATGATAACTGCAACTTCTTTTGATAGCCCTTAACAATCAGTTTTTTTTTCGTATTTGACATGACCCTTTCGCGTTTTTTTTAAAAAAAAACAATACACGTTCCATTGGTGATAATAATATTCTCTTTTCATAATTATTATAATGGTTTGTGAATTTTTTTTTTTACATCTTTTTATTGCAATAATTTCTGATAATCGATTAAGTTTTTTTTTTGTTTTGTTTGATGGAACGTCTGAAAATAACCAAACCAAAAAAAAAAAAAAAATTCGTTTTTTCTTTCTAAAAACTTGATTTATTTGTTGTTCATTAGTGCTTTATCAACCATTGTGTTCCGAAAGAAATCTTCAAGATTATATTTGTGTATGTGTGATTGTGTATGTGCGTCCCTCCTTTGTGTTTATCTCTCTGTGTGTTCTTATTTATTTATTTTTGGTTCACAATTTTATAACAAACCATTAATAAATAATGAAGAAAAAGTTATTGAAAACACTATTTTGAGGCTTCTTAAAAAAAAGTCAGAACAAGACAGCCATTAATGCACTAGTGCGAAGTAAGTTACTACTCGACCGTTTACGAGTGTTGTAAACTTCGCAAGAGTGTTCTTGGCCATTATAGAGAGTTGCATATCGATTTTTTTTATAGTGAAAAAATATGTGTATTATTGATTTAAATCAATGATTGAACACATTGTTTACGGTATATTTTTAAAAACATTTTTGAAAATATATTTTAAACAATACATTTCTGTACTAGTAGGTTAAATTCTGTTTTTTATTGGTGTTGAAGATATTTCTTCCTTAGAATCCGACATAATTAACAAAAGGAAAAACAGTGTAATATACAAACTTAGTTACCTACCTAATGTACTTTCAAAATAACCTCTGCTTCCTAATTACTTAATCGGATTAAAATCAAAGTAAAAACACAGTTGATACGTTAAACACTACCCGTTTCAGTTTGTGATTGAAATGAGAGGCTTTTGATTGGTTGAACACCTGTACCATAATGAAAATCTGTTTCAAAATGACCCACATTTTGTTATAGTTTCCAGCCGCTTAATCTTAAATCTTATAATACAGCCGTATAAAATATTTTTACTTATCAATTAACATACAATATTTATTAATATGCAATCTTTGGTAATAAAAAAATAATGTTCACCTTTATCAAACTAGACATAGAAACAAACAAGTCTGGTTTATCAAGCCAGACTTTTCATTATACAGTATATATTATACTCCATATACAGCGTGTATGGGCTAAAGGTATCCAAAAGTAATAGCATATATTTAGAAAACTAGTTGCTGTAATCTCTCAACGTAGGTTCAATCGAAAGGAAATATCTCCAAGATTTGTTTTGTCTACTCTCAAGGTCAGAAAAATATGCATGCACAGGCAAGATGACACACAATAGGGTTATAGTCAGTCGAAATGTGAACCCACAACAAGTTCAGTGCGTGCTTCGGTTAGCGTAGTTTCAATAAATTACGCGTGTCCAACGGCTTGTACGAACTGGATGGAATATCTACCCTCCTATGACCAAGTCTATTCGTCAAGGAGGATACGACTTTAAGAGAGATTGGAAGCTTGGTTCACAAAATGAAAATCATCCAAATTTTTCAGTTAGTGACGAGACAATGCATTATTTACGTGATAAATTCACTGCCAGATCTGAATAATCAATTAGGCGGCCTAGTTACGAACTGCTAATTCCTCGTTCCACTGTTCATGACATTGTTAATAAGCTGCTCATTTGCGAGCGTACAACTTACAATTCATTCATTACATTAATCCAAATGATCGTTGCCTACGATCTCAATTTGGTACAGATGTAATGCACCTTGGCGAAAACAATTCTAATTATCTTGATATATTGTTATTTAGTGATGAGACAACTCGTTTCATAAGTGCGGAAAAGTTAACAGACACAATTGTCGAATTGGGAATTTACTGATCCCCACACAGTAATCGAAAATGAAAGGGACACACCGAAAGTCAGTGTCTAGTTAGGACTATACAAAAAATGGCGTCCACTTGACAGGACATACGTATCTCGACATGCTTCAGAACTTTGCTGATCTTCACATTCCTGTAGGCTTCAGTTTCCCACAAAACGGTGCTCCACCGCACTTTGATCGAGATGTTACCATGTTCTTGAATCACACTTTCACCTAATGTTGGCTTGAACGAGAAGGTCCAACAGTTTGGCCACCTAAATTTCCAGATATCATTCCTTAGGGCTTTCTGCATTAGAAATTTATTGAAAGTTGTGTGTACCAAATAAAAGTTCGAGATTTGGGCGATTTAAAATGGAGAATTTTTGAAGTTGTTGGTCTTATAACGCTGCAGATGCTAGATAGGATTAGATTAATCTATCGAGCTACAAAAGGTGCATACATCGAACATGATTAACCTATAATAAAACGTGCTATGTTTATTAAAAAAAACATTATTAAATTATATTTACTGGTTTTCATAATAAAACTGTTACTACTGGATACCTTTAGCCCGGTCTCCTTATACTGTATTTTATTACTATGTTCAAATTTACTGTATTTTATTTACTATTTATATAGTTTATTTATTTTTATCCGGGAAATTAAAGATTTTATTTTTAATTCAAAGAAATATGTTATAAAATAAAAATAGACTTTTTTCTTAAAAAAATATAGACATTTAAAATACCCCATTTTTTTGTTGTTTTCTTCCTGTTTATTTTAGTTATAAGATAATATTGTTAGACTTTTACTTTGCTTTAGAACTTCTTTTTTAATTAAGTCTGTTGTTTTCAAATTACAACCTGCATAATAGTTGTAATTGTGTAGTAAGAACTTCATTTATCAGTTATTTATTTCGCTGTTTCTTTTACTTCTAAATACAGAGACAGTGTTATTTTTACTAAGTTCACTTCTACTTAATTTTTAAGTTCTTCATTACTTACTTTCCCTCAATTTCATGCAGCAGTTTTTATTTAATAAAAATTGTAGAACAATGAACACTAGAGCAATCTTTTGAATAACTAACCCAGTTTTCTGTTCCGGAATTGGAGGTCTCAATATATTACATATTAAATATATTTATTGTACAACACGAAGCGTGCGCATCTAGTTGATAATAAATACATTGCTATTGTACAGTTATATTTACAGATTGGTAAATATGAATTTACTATCTAAAATCCCGTTAATATGAATCAGTGATAGAAGGGATAACATCATCCCGGGTGTAACTATATTTAGCAACGATGTGACGTCTGTACATATGCATGTACGCATCTTGCGCACTTAAAAATGATTAGCCGTAGAATGTTGAAATATTGGATTTAAGACGGCTGTAACATCTAGTTGTGTACCTACCCTTCTGATTGCAATCGACTGCACCAAAAGTGTCCAAAAATCCACAAAAAATTGAATTTTAGACTTTTTCTTAAGTGCAGTAATAAGTCCTCATTGAGATCTTTTCAACGATAAGTAGTACTACTTTTTTATTGGTTCGAAAGTTATAGCCAAATAAAATTTTAATTATTGAAATATTTGCATCTTCCAAGGGAAGGCACATCGGTTTGAATCAGACTTCATCTCTTTTTATTTTTTTTTAACTTTAAATATATTTATTTTATAATTATTAACGCGTGATTGTAAAAAAAAAATTACCTAAAAAAAAATATACTGAAACTCGCACGTTATTAGCGAAATAAAGTTTGTACTTTTAAAAATGTATGTAATTTAATAGACATTATTACACAGATTTGGTAAGACATCTGATTATTAAATATTAATTGAAAATTATAACTTATAATCGTATTATTATTATTTTTGGATTTTTTACAAGGAAGTCATGTAAGTGTCGACATCAGATTTTTATCTTAGTCTTATTTAATTTTTCTTTTTCATTTCAATAAGGCGCTAAAATTTTTATTGATATATTTAAGAGTATGTTTACTATCTGAATTCTATTTTATGATACATATATTTATTCTCTGCAAAACGTTTTCCTGAGTTATGTGTCTTCTTTTTTAAATTCTTTACTTGTGTATACTCTACAATTTATAAGGATAAATTGTATGGTATAAAGAGTTAGCGAAAACCTACGCTACCCGTATGGAAAATGGGATACATAGAAAACAGCTTTAAATAAATGAAAAGTATTTATTAAATTTTAATAAAGTAATAAAATATTAAAAAATTTCGTAATTTTCAATAATTTTGTTTCGGAATTGTTCGAAATGTACTCAGTTTGCAGATATCAATATGTTTCTACATATCAGTAGCCTCTTTCTTAAAGGTTACAGCGCTAATATAGGAAATTTCGATCCAATTTTCCGTTTGAGTCTGTCAACTGTGCGAGGGTTATTTATGTTAATAACACTTTTTGTTCTAAATAACTCCTAAGAAAAAAAAAATACCTAACTTGCCAATCCACAGGAAATTTCTTCCTCCTCACGAAACTCGCGTAGTAGGAATATTATTTTTCTTAACCAGCGATCATTTAAATCTTCTAGCAGTTCTATAAAGTCGTTATAATCTGTCGGTAGTAATTAGATCTTAGTGTTTCCTTGAAAAATATTGAATCCACTTTCGAAAGTTTGCATATTAACATTCCAATTTTCTGAAGGTAATCTCGTAGAAAACGTGAGGGTTTTCTGCACTCCAATACCGGTTGTTCTGGCTGTTTACTTAACTACTTAGATAAAGTTATGCTTCGTCTCTAAGAAAATGTGTTCCGAGTGCTGTTACGAACAAAACATATGAACCTTTTGCAATAATTGAATCTTTTTCTGTGATCCGGTTCTCACAATTCCCGCGCGAAGTAATTTCAATTTATTCGTGGCATTTGTGGAGAACGAAATGAAAATCTTCAAACTAACATTATTTGAAAGTTATTATATTAAGCAATATCATATGAGTTTAAATTTTATTTGCTTTCTCTACGACAAATGTATATAGTCATATTGCTAAGTCATCTGTAAAGCGTGTTAAACGATTTTGAATCTGACACTAACCTGTTTCAGACATTGTTGAAATCTTACACCCTTAAGATTAATGATCTTGAGAGAAGTTGAAAGAAGACATACTGTGTATTGATTGCCGACTAGTGTCTGAAATTTTTTCACTTTCACCCTCTCATCTTTCTTGTTAAAATAGAAGTACATAGAAGTTCTTAACTATATTAAATATATAAAATAAAAATTGATATTATATATTCACAAGTATAACTATACTTCAATATTTTCTTTAAACTGCTAAAAATAATTGTTATTTTTCCGCTTTGAGTAAATGATGGAAAGTGATTTATATGATGTTCCGGAAATCATTAGATTTTTTGTGAAACATTGATTCTGAACTTGTAATCAACCGCTTTATTTCTTCATATAATGAGTTTATTTATTGCTATAGCCAAAAATATTGTAGAACAATCGTAAACTCTGCAAAAATTAGTAGCGTAGTTTCCAGGTAACCCGTTCGGGGTTAAAATAAAATAGGTATAAAATAATTTTTATACTGATTTGAATACTAGATCGTGGATACCGGTGTTCTTTGGTGGTTGGGTTTCAATTAACCACACTTCTTAGGAGTGGTCGACCTGAGATTGTACAAGACTACACTTCATTCACATTCATAAATATCATCCTCATTCATCTTCTGAAGTAATACTTTACGGTAGTTCCGGATGGTAAACAGATAAAGAGAGGTAACCCGTTCCACGGATCAAGATGGCGGGCGATAACGCATCAATAAACAAATAAAAAATCAAATATCGATAACATTATCTTTGATTAAAGTAATGAGATTTATGTTTTATAATATATCCATAATTTATTATTATTAAATTATTATCACTGGTCAATCTAAGCACACAATAAATTTCAGTTGATTGTTATAAATATTTTATTACATTACAGACATTATCACTCCATAATAGAGTTTTTTATCCCGAGGTCCCGGATTCGAATCCTAATAAGGCATGGGACAGCGTATTTTTCATATGCTAAAAACTTTCGATTTCATATTCCTACAGTACAAGTTTTTAGTTTATGTGTTTAATTAATCATAAATAAATAAATATATATATATAATTAACAAGAAGGTGCTACGAAGACGCACTATTGATACGAAATTTATCGATGTATCGGGGTTTGCAAGAAAGTAATTTCGGTTTTCACAAATAAATAGTTTTATGTTTGTTTTGAAGAACTAATGTTAATGTTATGATTTTTATTTTCTTTTGACATTTGATACCTATCACTTATGGTATACTTTATTAGAAAATTGCCCGTAATTTCGTTCGCACCTATTAGTTTACGGCCAAATTTAACTTTTTTATTTCTGTAAAGGTAAGAAACCTTAAACAGATAGTTGCAGTTTATGGTGTTAATCGCCTATCACAACTAAGGTATCAGAATCGGTTTAAAAAACTTTGTTCTGGAGATATTTCATTCAAAGATAACAGTGTTCTGGGCGACTAACTGAAGTCGATCAAAATCGACCAAATCGATGAAGACCAAATCAAAATCATAATCGAATCGGATCTTCATGTACAACCATGCGAGAGATTGCATGAGGGTTAAATGTATGATACACAACAGTTAAAAGTCAGATCACATCTCTTGACTCTTTACGGAACTGGATAATCGGGTTCCGCAAGAATTGAACGAGATTCATTTATGCACGTAAACCGCCATGAAGTCGACCTTGTTTTGAACTGAATCATCGTTGGTGATGAAAAATGGATCGTCTACAATAAAATCAATCGAAAATGATCATGGTCCTAGCCTGTTGAACCGGCAAAATTCACATCGAAGTCTGAATCGCAAAAAAAGATCATACTGTGAATTCGGTGGGATTTCAAAGGTGGTGTGTATTTTGAGCTGTTTCCAAGGAACCAAATAACAATTGAGAGGTTAATGAAACTGGAGGAAGCAATCAAAGATAAAAAGCCAAAGTTGAAAATTCACAAAGGAATCGTGATCCAAAAGATAATGTAAGGCATCATACATATTTGGTAACTCGTGAAAAATTATTAGAGCCTGGTTGGAAAATGATGTTTCATTTTCCATGTAGCTATGATCTTGCACAATCAGATTACCATTTTTTTCGAAGCTTGCAAAACTCTTTTAACGATAAAACTTTCAGTGATGATGATGATCTGAAATCGCACATTGCAGGTTCTTTTTCTGATAAGGACCAGAAGTTCTATGAGCGCGGAATCATGATGGTGCCAGAAAGATGGCTACAGGTTGTTGGACAAAACGGAAAATATAAAATTGATTAAAGTTTATTCAAGGTATTGAAAAAAAAAACTATATTTGTTTTACATTACAAATTTGAAATTACTTCCTTGTCAACCAATAGATAAACCCGTATTACAAAGCAACATTTTCATGTAATTACAGGAATTATTACAAGCTATAACTCAAACTAATTTTTAAGTGTCAGAGTCGTAAATTATTCTAAACTACGTGTATATTTAATATATATACACAGTAGGTTTAACCTCACCACAATAATACCGTTCCTTAACGTAACATCACTTTATTCAAGAAGAACACTCTTACCATAAATTTATCAAATTTGTTTATTAAATTACAATAAATTTACCAAACAAAAGAATATATCTATGTAAATTCTGTTGTGAGCAGATTACTGTGTTTTGTTTAGAAATCGTTAAGTGTCGAAATGGTTAAGAATAATAGTTATTAAATATCTATTACTCTGTTTTAACAAATATAACATCCGACACGGATATTTATTAACTAAATGTGTAAATAAGGTAATTTACAGTTTACTTAATAAATTATTTTTACAATTTTTAACTCTTTATTTGAGCTACGGATATAAATAAATATATATATATATAATAATACAAATTAATTTTTTTTATATGTACCATGAACATCTTTTATATATATATATATATAAATATATATATACATATACAGATGAAGTAAGATCCTTATGATGATGACTATTTAAAGTTCTCTTAATTCATAAACATTTTTTCAAGTCCTTTTTCATTTCATATTCAAAACTTTTAATTTTTTAACTTAATTTAAACTCATCTGGTTATATTATTATAAGTTTTTTTTATTAAATTTTTTTTTTTTTTTTTTTTTAGGAATTCATGCGTGGTTTTTCTTTCAATGTTATATTTTCTGTTACTAAAAGTTTTTTCTTTTATATATATATATATATATATATATATAATGAAACCTCTTGAAAATGCATTACATTTCAAACATTTTTTCAGTTAATTATATTTTATATACACATTTTTAAAGATATTTTAAAGAAAATTGTGTGATTATTCTTGCGTATTTAGTGTAATTGGATTGTATATAAGTGCTATTTCTTAATGCTGTTATATATTTTTATATGTTGGAAAATGTTATTTTTTTATTTTTAATTTTTGATCGCGAAGTTTCGGGTATGGTGGGGATATGTTAATAAAAAAAAATATTAATTACACTTGATAAATCAATTGCTCTTTAACTGATGCTATTTCTTGTAAATGTAAGTATTTTTTTCTTTTTTTGCCTGAAAAACTTATTTCATAACAAAAATCTATTGTAAACTCAATTTCCTAACGTGTACGTTTCCATTTTGTTCAAATATGTTTTTAACATGTGTATGTTTTTTAATATACGTTTTTTTTAATATGTATTACATTACATCGTTAAGCCATAGGCTTTTAGGCTCTTATTGATCGTGTCGATGTTTGCTTCCTTGTCCATTCCATTTGATTGGATAAATTTACCTACGTACCTAAATTTGCTCGTCTGTAATTTTTCTGAGACAGTTTTGGTGCGTTCTTGATATTCGTCATTTACTCTTCTATGGAAATTTGTAAACCTGCCTTTTGGGCTATTCGTGTAGAACATTTATTTGTTGTTCGGCAGATTCTATAACTTCTGCAAAACGTCGAGATCATCTGCAAAGACCCAGACAATAAGTGTTCAGATTATTCCTCGCATATCCCAATTTGACATACTTCAGGTCTTTATCTTGGCAAACTTCATTCTCTGATTAACTTTTCTAAGATTACACTAAACAGAACAGGAGGCAGTCCGTCCCTCTCCCTGAATTGTGTGTTGATTCCAAAATAATAAGATATTTCCCCTTTAAATTTAATCATCTACTTTGTGTACATGAGAGTCTAATCGACGAGGTTTATTAGTTTTGGTTCTGTCCCAAATTCTTTAAGAAAGTTAAAAAATATTTTCTGGCCATAGGCCTTTTTAAAATCTATAAAAGTGATCATTATTTTCTTGTTCGACAAGTTATATTTCCTGATGACTGTTTTAAGGCTAAAAATTTGTTCTGCGCTAGATCTCCATTTGCTGAATCGACTTTGATACATTCCAATTTGAGGATCAATCTGTTCTTTTAATTTGTCAAGGGTGAGTTTAGTGAGAATTTTGTACGTAACCAGCAGACAGCTATTCCTCGATAACTGTTGATTTCCGTTTTGTCTTCTTTTTTTGAACTGGACAAATTAGAGCTGTTTTCCATTCCTCTGTGAGTTCTCCTTTTTCCCAAATCCCTGTAAGCAGTTCATGCAGCGTGAAGATTGCATTTTAATTGGCATATTCCTACGTTTCCGCTATGATGCAGTCTTCACCGCACGCTAAGATATTTTTGAGGCTCTGTATTACATAATTAATTTCTTTCAGATTTGGTGTTACTGACTCTGGGAACGGTTATTCTGGTTCTTCACAATTGATTAGTTTCCCAAAATATTCCGCCAGGACCTCACAGTTTTCCTTGTTGTTAGTTGCGTCTCTCCATTCTTCGTTTTAAAGCAGAGACTTGGTGGGGTGTATTTTGTTAACTTCTGTTAAATAATTTTACATTGGTTTCTACTGCCGTTTGTTTGGAAGACTTGGTTAATTTGGCCAAGGAGACAGTTCTTGTAGCTTATCCTAGCGTTCTTTTGGATTTTTTCTGATGATTATTTCCTTTGTAATCTAAATTCAACAAGCTTTTCCTGCATTTTATTAGCGTACCAATTTTTCCAGGATTTTAGGTGGCTTTCTAATGCATCCACACACTCCTGATTCTATCATCGGTGTCTCTTTTTTCTTGGTGTGTTTGCTATCTCTTGTGCAGTATCTACTATACGTTTTTTCATGTCCTGCCAAGTTTGGGGGGTTGAGGTTTTCCAGTATTTTTTTGAACAGTCTCATATTTTCTAGCATTTTTTGGATGTCTATCCTGCAAATTTTATTTTGGACCGTTGTCTTCACATTTTGAGTGATGAATTTTACTTTTATTGTGGTGAGATAATGATCTGAGTCGACATTAAGTACCTTTCCATTTTAACATTCAACATCTTCTAAGTGTTCCTTTTGGAAATGGCCAGATGATCAATTTGAAATTCTCACCCATGGGGATCTCCATATTTTCATATTCTGTTCAGTTCAGTTCATTGCCGGCTTTTTTTTATCAGTTGCGTCTAGCAAAATATTTTGCTCTGATTTCTGTTCCATATGTATAAAAACCTTATTGAAATTCTTGGAACCCAAATCATGTTACATAATTTAACCTGAAAAATGGAATAAAAAAGGTCCGAGAATCGTATCACAAATAGTTTTCCAGAAAGCCAAAAAAAAGTTTTGAATTTAAAAAAACAAATAATTCTTTTAGGTTTGTTATAAATTAATGTTTTTAAATTGCCAATAAAAAAATAAAAGTTTTTAACAGATTTTTATGAAAATTCAATTTATTACTAAGGGTATTAACATATATTAAAGTAATTGTTCGATTCGGTCCGCATTTGGGTTGAAACTGTTATTTAACACTATGAGTTTTGAGCAGGCTGGTATCGTCAGGATTATTATTAATAGTTGTTGCAGCTTCTATGATGCAATTAGTTTTCTGTTTGTGTGCCTACACGTGTAGAATAGACCAGTAACTTTATCCAACCCTAAAGGAAATAATCTGATGGTATAAAATCTAGAGATTTGGAAAACGATTTTACCGATCGGTTTCAACTAATCCATTTGTTACCGATGTAAACGTTGTTTAAACAATGATAGTACATAAAACGCATTTATATTTTTAAGAATACATTAATATAAGTTTTTTTCATTATTTTATTTTTAATAACTTTTACTTAAATTTTATAAAATACTTTAAAAATGTACAAGATATAGTTTATTAAAATGTTGATTTATTTTCTCTGTAAAAAAAAATGGTATTTTCCTTCTCAATGTAGTACTGGAAGTAATTTTTACAGTAATAAACTGTATTAATACGTTAATTGCACATATATTTGCATATTTCAAACGTTAGGATCGTCTTTATTAAGAAAATAAAAATATGCAATAAAAAAATGTAAGAAAAGAGATTTGAAGTTTTTTTTTGTTTTAATAGATTAATGCATTTTTATAAACAATCTTTGAAATATATAATTTTTTTTCATTGGACAGTGATTGCTTATACCATAACAGTACGCTGTATTGAATTGTACAGATAGTAATTGATTGAACGTTTTTAAATGAATTTTACTTTTTCCATTAAACTGCACTCCTCTTCTTGAATCACGATTTGTAAATTTATACATTTTTATTTTATATATTTATTAGCAGTTATCATAATTTTTATTATTAAAAAAATGTATATATTTTTTTCCGATATGTTACTTCGGATGGTGATAAAATATAGAATATTATTTTTATCATCGTTGGAATTTCACGTCATTTAATTCATTACTTTACAACAATAAAAAAGGAAAAAACTTTCAGCATATACTAAAATCAATTTGGAACTGATTACAAAGAAACAATTCTACTCGGATATTTCCGGACTGTTTCCTTGAGCTCTCCGAAACTCAAATCCCCCTAATATTAGCAAATAATACGTATAATATGAAACTACTTATGTACTTGTTACATTTACATAATTTTATTGTTTTTAGCATATTATTCTTATTAGGATACATTACGTTTGTTGACCAACATTTCGCTGGAACAGTCTTTTTAAATCAATTGTAAACATGAGGGAAAATAATTAAATCTAAACATTTGTTCGGTTTATTTATTTTATTAAGAAGCTTTAAAATCTGATCTGAATAAAAGTACCTTATTTTAAATTTAAAAAAAAAATAATAATATTGTTCATTCGTATACTCATACGAATCTGAACATTGATTTCTGGCTTTTGCATATGATCTCGCCCTCTTTATAGAAAGTATAGAAACGGCAGAACAACAAATAAATGTTCTACAGGGAATGCCAAAAAAGGCATTTACAAATTTACATAGGTGTTCAAATTTCCATAGAAAAAACAAAGTATATGAAGCATATTAAGAGTGCAGTAAAATTTTTACGGCCAGAGCTCGTAAGAACTAAGAAGACAGACAAATTTAGGTACTTGGGTAAAGTTATCCGCTAAATGGAATAGACAAGGAAGCAAAAATCGATAGATCAATACGATTCTAAAATCGTAACGAAGGACCTTTATAAGAAACGGATCTCATGCTTGGGCAAGAACTCAGGCACTATACATCTATAATCGGATCTGGAGTTTTATACGCAGAGTGCGTAGCTCTGAATCAGGGGAAATAAATAAACTGGAACTTGCTGAAAGACAGGTACTAAGGAAAATCCTAGAGCCCAGAAAAACTAACGATTGTTGGAAATTAAGGAAGAATGATGAACTTTACCGGGAGTTAGATAATATTATGGAAGTAATTCATAAGCGAAATCTGACACTTTACGACTTTCTGACAAGAATGGAACGAAACAGGCTTACGAAGAGAATTTTTGACAAGTGTAATAGTGAAAAGACGAAAGTTAAATGGTTCAAGCAAATTAAAGAGGTCCTAATGGTAGCAAACATAAACGTGACAGATTTAAAAGACGGTGAGCTCAGTGAACGAAGCCGACAGCGTGAACACCTCTACCTCTGTTTTATTTGTTTGCTCTGCTGTAAATTATTAATTACTATTTTAATATTTTAGTTCTCCATTGACTCAATTATTAAATTTTAAGTGTCATGGTTACCGTGACACAGGCAATGCCTAATAAGGTACCTAGTTCTTTTAAACCATTTACATTTAATTTCTACTTTATTAATTTACATATCTAAATTTACGTTTTGTTTTTTTATTTTTTAATTGTTTTTGTTTTATATTTCTTATAATATTATGTATATTAAGTGCTTAATAAGGTTACTGTTTGTATAAAAATGTTATGTACTGTTTATTGTAATGGTTAAAAGAATAAAAATGATTTGATTTGTTCTCACCGTCAGCTCGTTCACTGAGCCCACCGTGTCAGCTTTGCGACGATTCCGAAACAGTCTCGCTCCCTCAGTACCAGACACTGGGATACTTATGCGTGGTCAGTAACCTCCCCTTTCAACGATATGCGTAATTTATATTTCCGGCTGGCTTTTGTGCGGGCTAAGGCTGACATATTGAATTTTTATACATTTTTACATGTTTACTTTAATTTTTTACACATAAATTTTGTCCAAATACACCTATTATTGCTTAAATTGATCTATCTCGACAAAGTGACGTATAACCGTGCTACCACGTCTAAGTTCTGAGCTAGACTGTATGGAAATGAGCAAGAGTGTCAGTTTTGGCCAATCTGCGCTGTGTCCCTTCTCTCACAACCCGCTCGCCAGTGACGCAGACTCAAAGTCGTCTCGGCGAGCTGACCTTGTTAAGTTATAAAATTACTCCGCATTTACGTCTCTGAGACTAAGCTAAGGCGCTTACCAAAATGACACGAGAGTGATCTGACAACAACGTGACTGGGTAGCGATAGGTGATGTAAACATTACTATGACTTGAAGCCCACCAAACTGATTTTATAGTAACTTGTGCCTGTATACAAGAATGTTGTCTTCGTCGTCGTCTTCTTCTTCTTCTGCTGAAGAAACATTAGCATTAGTGAATCTTATAAATATTAACAATAATTTTCATCGTAAAATGCTTTTTTTGGGTACATCCGTATTGGAGAGAAAATATGATCAATAAAAGAGTATCCACTGCATTTCTCTTCGTATAGTCTGAATATGTGTAATCATATAAACAAGGAAACTTCTCCGCTAAAGATACAAATTTTATATTAAATTCTTGGTCGTCTTTCATTTTTAACAAAAATGAGTTTTCATACAACACAGCAATGAATTTAAGTTAATAACTAAAATTAATTAATTTAATTTGGCACTGTATTTGCCAAAAAAAATAAAACCAGAAAAATGAAATTAATGTTAAGATCAGATCATTATAAGCACTGTAAATGCAACACGGAAGTAACAAAAAGTGGAGCATGCTGCACTAATGACAGTGATATGATTGTTACGCGTCATTTGCAAATTGCATCATGTCGATGAGCGCTAATCAATTTAAAAACCTATGTGTAACTTTGAAATAACATCATATGACTATCATGTTTCTGTCACATCAGTTTGGTAAGCGCTCTGCTTAAGAGTTAGGGAGTTATTAAGGTAGGACGATATAGATCTTTTCGTTACGCTACAAATTTCTGTTCTTGTACCCGTATGTTTCAGTGTAATTTTAAAAACGTTTCACGTAAAAAAATTGTTGAACGTAATATACAGTTTTTTTTTATTAAAATTAATTGGGGAGGTGGAAAGTGGTATTTCATTTGTTATATAATAAATCTACTCATTTTTAGAACTATTTATTTTTCCTCAGTATTAGAAGGTGAGAAGCTGATTTTTCTACTTACTTAATTCTGTTGAACTGCATGCATAAATATAAATAAATGATAATTATTTTACTATTATCGATATACAATAAGATATTATATAAATTACATCAAGAACGGACAGATATGCTACTCTATGTGTAAGAAACAGAACTGCCCATGCTTTTGCCGGGATGGATGAAGGGTAATTACGGTAAAATCAGAATAACATTACAAAATACACAAAAAAAATCGGTTTGAATAAAGTCCTTATAAATTGTTTTAAATACAAACACATTAAAAACTTATAATAAGGCCATGAAGGTTAAAAGTAAATATAAAAAATAATTACATAATAATTCACAATACAAAAGTCGTTAATGATAATTATTTAAGTAATTATTTTCATACACATTGATTAGCATAAAATTCAGATTTTTAAATATATATTAATTAGTTTTATTTAATAATTAATCCAAAGCGTAATACTGTTTTTTTTTTTGTAAAAGAAAATAATTTAATTGTATTATAAAAAAATTGGTGATTAAATTTGTCTAAATGGTTCGGTAATTTATTAAAACCTAGTGGATGTGGCAATGCTTCTCTATTGCAAATTTGAATGTATGAATGATATCATAAAAAAAAAAAGTTTAAATAAATAACTTAAACCATTTTTTTTTTAACCTCCGAGACCACCGTTAGGTATTACTTCAGAGGATGGAGATGAATGATTTGTAGCGTGTGTGAAGATGCCATGCCTGACCGGGATTCGAAACCCGGCACCTCCAGATGAAAGGCCGAGATGCTACTACTCGTGCCACTGAAGCCGGCAACATGAGACTTCTTTTACTAAATTTAACGTCGTCTATACTGATTGTCATTGTCTATATCGATTGTGGTCTATGTCAATATCGACTTTCTCAGACAGTTACGTGATTAAATATTATGTTACTAAATCATTATATTATTTCAATTATTGTGGAACTAATATTATGTAAACATTCCCGGGAAAAATAATAGTAAATTATGAAATTTCCAGCGAAATCGAGGAAATAATTTTTAAGTTATATATTTGTTTACACATAACAAAGATTGTCTTTTATTTATACAGATTACGGAAAAAGCATAGTAAGCTATTTTCTTAGAAGCCGAAGTACTGTATTGAGTTACACGATTTTTTTGTGTTAGAATAAATTTTTTTGAACAAATATTTTGCAAAATCATAAAAATATAAACTCATAGGCAAGTTATCATTTTTATGTTACTAAATATTGAATTAGATGATTGTGAAATACGTATTAAGAATTACGTTTAGAATCTAAATAATTCATTATTCCAAATCTCTCTTTAAAGGTTTTTGTATTCTTAATAGTAATGAATTGTAAAGCGCCTTGATGAATCCGATTATAGCAATAGAATTAAGACTGGAAGCTGGTTTAATAATTGAACATAAAAAAAAAGTAAATGTCTGGTAAGGGAAATTTTGATTTTATGATTTCAAAATTCTTTAATTATATCTGCCCTATTAAATTTATTGAGACCGATTAAATAATAAAAAAAAAAAAAATTAATTTTCATTAAATTTTTTTTTTTAGTCTGACAAATTTAAAGAAATGCTAATGTATTTATGTGAAATGTGCTTCTTAATGTATCTGCAGATGCGGAAATAGTGTTTAAAAAGTGTTTCAATTTTACTTATAAAATATATGCTCTACATAAAAAGCTCAATTCAAAAATGTTTTGCTTTTTTTAAAAATATATTTTGATTACGTGTATGTACTTGAATGTGTTACTTGATGTGGGTGGATAAATGGTTAAGTATAGTACCCTGGACTGGTCTAGTGGTTAACTCGTCATCGCAAATCAGGTGATTTCAAAGTCGAGAGTTCTAAGGTTCAAATCCTAGTAAAGGCAGTTTTGGATTTGAGTACTAAATCGTGGATACCAGTTTTCTTTAGTGGTTGGGTTTTAATTAACCACACATCTCAGGAATGATACATCCATTCTGAGATTATACAAGACTACATTTCATTTACATTCATACATATCATCATCATTCATCTTCTGACGTAATAGCTTATGGTGATTCCGGAGTCTGAATAGTAAAAAACAAAAATGGTTAAGTATGTTTGTATATTCATTATTTTTTATTATTACTTTGCATTTAATTGCAAAAAGTAAAAAGTAATATTACCATACGATTGATAGGATCGGTTGGGTAAATTAAATAAATATTTAAAATTTGAATATTCATATTAAAAAATCGTTATTTTTAAAAAATAGTTAAATTTACATTTTATTGCTGATTATAATAGATGTACGTTTTAAATTCGCTGTAATTATTTTATTTCAGTCTTTTATTTAAAAAAAAGAACCATCAGTAGCCAAAAAAAGGAATTTGTTAAGAAAATTTGGCTTGACAATAATAAAAAGAAACATAATAAAGTAAACATTAACGAACACCTTCCAGAAGTAAAATTTATGAAAGAAATCTCGAGATCCGTAGAAACAATGACAGGAATCAGAAAAAGCGATGAAATTTCACCAGTTATGACGATAATTAGTGAACGAGCCGTAAAATAAAAATTCAATTAAAAATCAAATTAGAAAAAAAATAAAGGAACTCAGATTGATTGCATAATCTTTGAAGATGATATTTTAGTTTTTCCAAAATACCTAGAAACTGCAAAACCAATCAGAATCCTGAATGAGATGGGATAAAATGAGCCGGAAAAGCAGATCTAAAAATCTCATTTGAAAAAATTTATGAATAGTCAAAAAACACTCGATCAATGTAATAGAAATTTAGTACGGAAAAATTAAAAGAACCAACAGATTCAAAAATCTTAGAGAATGAATTACAACAAAGATTTTAAGAAAAACTAGCAATATACAAGATATATCAGAAAAATGCAAACAATTTTTAAGTCATCCCTTAAAGAATACTCCTTAAAATCGTTTTCAATAAATCTAAAAAATAAAGGTTAGAGTATACAGTAATCAGAATACGCAACGGAATGTTTAATCTTTATTATTAAAAACTTAATCAAAAAAAAAAGAAAGAAAGGAAAATCCTAGTATCCAAGAAACTAAACAATTTTATATTTCATCGTTAATCAAACAAAGAACTTTGCGAAAAATTTGAAAAAATTACAATCAGAGTAAGAATAAGAGAATTTTACGGTCGTATTGTAGAATTAATAATCATAGAATTGCAAATACCATTCTTGACGTTTAGTAGTAGGAAAAAAATATAGTAAAATAGAAAAACAAAAAAAATTGGTTTAAAGAAATAGGAAAATAGGAATAAGAAAGGTACCTAAACTAGAAATTAAAAATGATAAAATACACAAGAGAGTTATTTACAGAACTAAATAGCAAAATTGAGCAAACTCCAGAATGTTAAACAACAAATAACAAAATAAAATCGGACAGTGCAAAGAAGAAAACAAAGAAAAAGGAGGAAAATCTACTGGGAAAAGAGAAAACAGTCCAAAGTGAAGTAGTTTTGTTTATATGCAGCCTACCGTGGGTTATCACGCAAAAAAGAAAATCCCAAATTCTTCCCTTAATACGAGGAACCAGATTCTTTGAAGAAAAGTAATTTCCTAAAATACTCGTATAATTTGTATTAAAAAAAAATATATATATAAAATTCTACACTATAATTTTTGTTGTAAATAAACATTTTTAACAATAAATGTAATTATTAACAAAATATTATTATAAATTTAACAAAATCCGCTTGGGATACAAAAAAAAAAGTTTAAAAAATAGAATAGTGGGCTTTCGCAGATGATTTAGTCTTTCTAGCAGAAAATCTATAATTAAAGCAAAAACAAATAAAAATTTTAAATAAAATTATTATCAAAACAAATCCAAAAATTTCCCCCCCCCCAAAAAAAAGAAAAATTATGTGTAACTTTAAGACCTCACTAAAATTTTTATAAACAAATATGATAGATATAGAGTCAGTCGATTCAAATATATTTGTGAAATAATAAAACAATATGGTCTAGAAAAAAAAGAGCTCTAGAGGAAGAAATAATAAAATTAAATGCCGATATCCGTGGTGGAATTGGTATCGTATTGGCCTTTCATCCGGAAGTCCCGGGTTCGAATCTCGGTCAGGCATGGTATTTATCATAACGCTACAAAATTTCCATTTCATATTCCCATACTTCGAGCTTATATGTTGAAGTATTAACCAAAAAAGTCTGAATCATTAAAAATTTAATAATATAAGTAAAACAAAATAAATATTTCATAATTTAATCGAAACAAAAAAATCCTTATCCAGGAATACAAAAATTAAGACACTATAATACAATGTTTATATGATTCTGAAATTAATATTTCTCCATAATTAAGGTTTTAGGAGAAAATTATGAAAGAAAAATCTTATGGAAAATCTTCTTACCTTAAAAAAACTGAAGAAGACTGATGGAAACTTCAACCTAATGATAAACTATGTAACTAAATGAAAAATTCTCTTAATACAATTAAAAGTAAAAGACTTCAATTTACTATCTTTGTAGATTGAATAATGATAGATTAATAGAAAAAAATATTCAAACACATTGCAAATAAAAAAAGTGTTATTAAGATATTTGCAGATATATCTAAAGAATTTAAAAATAGAAAAGAATTTAAAAAAAATGATCCAAAAACATGAAACGATTTTGGAACAAATCCCTTCCCAAAAAAGGAGGAACAAAATTGACCCAAAAAGAAAAGAAAAACACTTAGAAAGAAAATATGTGAGAAAACATTAAGAGGGAAGGAAAAAGCAAAATGAAAGTCGGTAGGTGGTCCTACAGCTGGTCAGAATAGAAAAAAAGGCTAACTTATAGTACTTTCCCGACACGCGGCTAAATGTAGGACTACAGAATTTCTACAACTGTGGGTTATTTCTGATGCACGGCTGACGCGCGCGTGCACACACACACACACACAACTTAATTTAAAATATTTATAATTTTATTAAAATATAATAATTTTTTCATTTATTTAAT
>JAAAKQ030355249.1:31988-67393 GCA_010016005.3 Zanna intricata
CACACACACACACACACAACTTAATTTAAAATATTTATAATTTTATTAAAATATAATAATTTTTTCATTTATTTAATTCAACGATTCTAGTAAAGCGTGCACTAACACCGTATTTAATTTGTGCGGGTGTGGCAGTACTAGCGGCGACGGTCGGCCTTATCTAAACTAATGTAATTTCACAACTTACATAGAAAAAATATCGCTTATACGGTCGGTAGCTGGTTTAGCCGCAAGGCTTAACACACCAGATACCGAGTCAAACAGGCGATCAAGTTGTACATCCATCCACTCAGTTACTTTTTTTACTTATTTAAATATTTTTCAACCAATTAATTATACTAATCAGCTGTGACGTCACAACAAAGCAGTAGTTTAGAACATTTTTTGTGGGTGGGGGTGCGATTTTGAAAACATATTTTTTTTGCAAATATTGTTATTTTTTAATAGTTAAAAAATGGATATAAGTGTTATATGACCTTAATTAGGCGAAATCTTGAGATACTGAGGGTGGTGACCTTGCTGTACAGCCTCACCCCCCTTGATCTTTTAAGGTGAAAATTTAATGGCATCAATATAGAAGTAATCTGGCCAAGTTTGGTCAAAGTCGGTATAATAGTTATGGAGATATATGGTGGTTTAGAGACCAACACCGAACACAAGTACATACGAACATTAACATACGGAAAATTTCCATCGGGTTTTTTGGGTTCGTTAAGTGTCAAAACGTCAATATCCGGTGAAAACCTCATATGCCAAAATTTGGCCGAATAAAATACTTTCCCTTATGGAACTGTGCGCTATATAGACGGGAAAGTAAAATATAATGATTTTAATACGGTAAGAAGGAAATTGTAAATTAAAGTATTTGAATCAAATAATAATTTTAATTTAAATTCAATTTTTTTAAAGTCTTTATTATTACTTTTTTAACAAAATTAAAAAAAATTCAAATAGTTATTATTTTTCGTTGACTTATTGGATTGCTAATATAGTATTATTTAAATTGTTTTAATGTGTAATACATTAATTTAAATTTTCTACCAAAATAATTACGCTTATGGAAATATTAATTTGATTTTTTAACAAATTAATTAAGTTGAATGTAAATTAAAATGAAAATTCAACAGTTTTCCCTCTTACGCATATATCGTAATATCGTTTATGCTGACGCGATATTTTTTCCACCTCTGTTTAATGAAATAAAAAATATTGTTATATACTCTACATGGAAGCCGGGACGGTCTCTTTGCTTACGCATGTAGAACAACAAGTAATGCATTCATTTACTAACACATCAGAGAGGGGCTCGTTATTTGTATGTGTTGAACGTGTATCTGTATGTATTTGTGCGCGCACGTTTTTGTGCGCGTGTTTTTGTTCGCACATTACTTTAGATCGACCACGAGTAGCCGATACGAAACATTCGGTTATGATTTTCGTTCGGTTATGATGAGTGTTCTCGAGTAGGACACGTTTTATTGTAATGCAAATTTAGTGTTTTACTGGCTAGGGCTAAATCTATGTAAAACCCATTTACCATAATATTGTTATGCAGTTTTGTTATATTCCAGTCGATCGATATTTTAACTCGTTTTGTTTGTTTATCTTACGACGGTTTATTTTAAATCTATATTCATATAAATGAGATAAGGATTAATCCATTGAATTATTTTGCAAATTTTTTGTTTTGTTTTGACACATTTTGAAAAGATTTATCCCTTCTTTTTTATCTTTTATTTTATTTTAATAGGTTGATAAGTGAAAATACATACTTATCGAGGTACATTAGTTTATTGGTTTTTAAAAATTTCTTTTCCAAATATTTAATCCTATATAAAAATTAAAAATTCCGGACAAAATAAGATTAAACACAGTCGTTTTATCTAAAAATAATAATTTTCTTTAATTAATTAAATCTTATTGTAAATAGAGTGGATTTGTCCCTTTTTTTTAGAATTGAATATCATCTGTACTTTAGTGGACGCGTAGTGGTATATTCTGATCAATGATGAAGATAATATGATCTGCTTGTTCACTAATAATAATTATTTTTTTCGTATCAGATTTTTGAGACTTTTTCTGTTGAATATTGTCATGTCTCTTGTATAAATACTACAGCTATGCTTTGTTTTTTTACAATTGGTAGAATTAAATTGTCTACCTAGACAAATTTTTGAAAATAATAAACTTTCTTGTATACGTTTATATATAAACATATCTCGAAATCGTCTTTGTTATGGTAGCAAAGCAAAAGTAGCAAACGGGCTGTGTAGTGAACTAAACTTTTTTTTGAATCTGAGGATATCAGTACAATATTTTCATGATAAATAGACTATTACAGAATGTGTTGTTATAATACTTTGATTATTAAATAGTTATTTTGAATGTAATCAATTCTTTTTTAAAAAAATATATTTATAGTTATTTTCAGAATTATTATTAATTAATATAATAATACTTGCTACATTTCCTATCTACACTTCGTAGCCCTGACCGGCTAGTTGAATATATTTGGATTTATTCTGTTTTCTTTTCTTTCTACTTCCTTGTACAGTACAAGGAAGTATTGTAATTGCGAAAAATCTCGGTTTTTAGATTTCAACGGAAATATACATTTTGGCGATTAATGAATCCTTTTTGACTAGTTTCGGTGTGATGTCTGTATGTATGTATGTATGTATGTATCTCGCATAACTCAAAAATTATTAACCGTAGAATGTTGAAATTTTGGATTTAGGACTATTGTATCACCTACCCTTTTGTAAATAAAAATATATTACCGTAATATTTTTGCACCTCGCCCTTTTTGATTGCAATCAATGACCAGAAGTATCCAAAAAAGCCCTCATTGAGAACTTTTCAACCATAAGTGGTACTTATTTTCATATGTTCCAGAGTTATAGCTCAATAAAATTTAAATTAATGAAATATTTGGATCTTAGAAGGTGAGGGCAAATCGGCGAGAACCCGACTTTATTTACTTTTTTCTTTTTTTTAACTTTCTTTTTAATTTAAATATATTGATTTATTAATAATTATTAACCAGTGATTGTAAAAAAAAAATTACAATAAATAATAATTCAATGATAAGAAAAAAAATGGAAAAACGTAATAAAAAATATAAGTAATTTAATAGGCGTACAAGGAAGTTATGTGATGTCCACATCAAATTTTTATTTTTTTACGTAGAAGCTTAATTATGTTACTGTTTTAAAAAATATCATTCTCTTATTTATATGTACTATTATAATAAAATTAATAACGAGTTACAAATAAAAACAGATTGAATCAAATAAAATATAACATCAATAGAAAATATAAATTGATTTTATGTGACAAAATTTTATTTATGATTTTATTTGTAGTAGATAATAGTGTATTAATTAATAATAACAATTAAGGCATCTAATCGTAAACACACCCGCCTTAAAACTAGTGTACCACTCTTTAAAAAAAATTTTTTTTTCTTGCATAACGTAAATAAAACTTTTATATGCTCCGACCTTGAAAAAAAAATCTTCGTTTTATCGAATTAACTTTAAATTGAAAATAACTAACTTCAAATTGAAATTATGAATTCATTTTTAAAAATTCAACAATATTTTAGTTTTGGTGTAATCCTACAATCAGCGCTTCCGTTATTAAATAAATTCTAATGGCATTCTATTTTCAATGACATCTTTGTAAAATATCAGCAGGAATTAATTTATCAGTAAATAAAAATGGAAAAGGATTGCGCAATTTTTAACGTAAAATAAGCCGTCGTTTCAACAAACAATCAAACGAAACTGTTGTTATTTCGGTTGATATTCTCTTCAACTACAAGTGAGTTAACATTTATTTATGTATTTAGATTGACCTGTTAAAAGTCTCTTGAACTATTTTTAAAAGTTCTACTTTTAAAGATAGTACATTGGGGCCAACCATTAATCATGTAAACAAATAGGAAGAGGGCTTTTAAAAAAAAATCTTAATTCATCTTTGAATTTGGTAAATTTAAAGTGGTAAATTTGAATTTACCACTTATTTTTGTTGGAAGGTAAGTGAGAGGTCTAGAATATTTTTACATAAAATTTTTATCACTTATTTCTAGATTATCTTTACCTTTTAGGGGTAAGAATAAAATGAAAATAAAAACGATTTATAGTCAGTTTTATTGCGTATTTTAAAATAAAATATTTTATACTAAATATTTTTTAATTTTTATTTTTTTTAATCTAAATATTTTAAACTAAAACGTTACAATAACTATAATTTCATTTAAAATATAATTTCCTTTGTTTCGATTTTTATTTATAATTAGTACATAACGTTTTTAGTTTTTTAAAAAATGTGTAATTTGAAATAAATAATAATTTTTTAGTTGTTCATAGAATTAAATACCGCAAAATAGGAATGAAAATATATATATTTGGTTTATTATTATTGCCATTCTATAACAGCTGTCAATGGATTATGACGAAATAAATCGTTTTTACTATGTGAAAAAATGGCATGTCTTACCGGGATTCAAATCCAGAACCACCGAATAAAAGGCAGAAACATTATCACTCCGCCACGGAGTTCAGCAACTTTAAATAAAATTCTGAAAAAAAAAAATTAAATCCAAATGTTCTACTTTTAAAATTATTATATTAAAATCGAATGAATAAATTAGATTTTTTAAATTTAAAAAATATTTCTGATAAAGTTTTTTTTCACTTTAATGGTTTCTTAAAATATGGGGGGGGGGACCACATGAAATTATTAGTACATGTGAAAAATATAGTACTGTGGCCTATTTTAAAACATTTTTCATGTTACCTTTCATAAAAAATAACTATGTTTACTGCTTAATTTTGATCCCAAGAATTATAATCTGGCTCAATTTTACCGATATTAGGGCGATATCTTTCACCAGCCGACATTCGCTAATGAAGAGTTTCCGAATTTTTATTAATATGAAATCTCTTCTTTATTTTCAACAGTAGAACATGTTTATCTTCATAGATCATTCTGTATAAGCTGAAAAAAAGGAAAATAAATTTTACATTTCGAAATTGTTATATTAGAACTGAATAAAGTATCTAAAATTACAAATATCAAACAAATATCTCTGATATTTAATGTTTCTTAATTTTAATTGTTTAAAAAACTAATTATACCTTTTGTCTCTATACTCTTTAGAAAAAGATAGTAATAGATGGAGAGAGAGAGAGATGGGGTAAATTCCTGTACTTTTTTTGTTTAATCATATAGGATAATTAATAAAAAAATAAATTTTGGCTATTAATTTTCACGTCCGTTTAACTTGAAAAATCTTTTTGTTTGTTAGTTCCGTTACAATTTCTTATGTTTTTTGCTTCATCCATTATATTCTCTTAAGATACTTAAATTTATTTATTTTTTAATGAATTTACAACTTATGTTATTTATTTTTATCTTTGATAGATCTGTATCATAATTTTATTAAAAGTGTTAATTTTAAACAGCGCAGTATTCCATTGTTTGTTTTCTCAGACGATAATAACTTGTCTTTAGATCTGTTTGTCTTATAGTAATAATTTACAAATTTAACTCCTTTAAAGATGAAAGTTGTATGATATTTAGCGTATAATAAACGATAAACGGTTAGAAATATTAAAATACGAGTGCTTAACAATATTTTGAACAAAAATAAAGGGTGCATTTTCTATATTTTTTAATTCTATTTTTGAAGTATAACATGAAGTATAGCTAGAGTTAGTGGAAATTACAAAATAATTTGATGTAATTTCCTGTTTTGAGAAGAACCCAATTATCATTTTTACATGATTTTCTTTAACTTACAATGATTCAATCGAGTTATCAAAAAAAAAAAAAAAAAAAAAAGATACAATTCATAATAAAAATAATTCTTTTTTCGAGAAAATTATTTTTTTTAAATTGTTCTATTTATGCATGACTAAATGAAAAGCGTAGGGCGCGCTCCACACCCCACGCTTTATTTTTTAATCATGCATAAATAGAACATTTTTTAATAGTAATTTTCTTGAAAACAAAATTATTTTTTTACTTTATTAACGATTTTTTTTGTTGAAGAAAAGCTTGTTTTTAAATATTACAAAAAAAATGTGTTATTTATTTTATAAAGAAGTAATTTCTGGGCGGTTATATTATTCTCTGTTATTTATTTTATATTTTCAGTCCAGAACTAGTATGTAATACTTTCGATGTATTGTAAAAACAAAATTGTAAAGATTATTTAAAAAATATTTTATTAATGATTAAGAAAGATTAAAATTAAAAAAAAAAATCTTTATATTGTAATTTACGAAGGTAATGCTTTAGTGATAATATTATATCCTGTTTTGAAAAGCAAACAAATATGTTGCATACACTTGTGTACACATTACATGAATTTTATATATATACAGGTATAGTAAAAATGAGTTGACCTTGTTATTACCTTGAATTCTGTGTTTTATATGTATTATTATTATTATTAATGAATTAAATTAATTTAATAATATATTAAAAATTACGTAAATTACAAAAATATAAAAATCTTATTTAAAATTTGTGTTTTTATTTTATTTTTATAATTTATATCTTGAATCATTCTAATATACGATTCCAAATTTCTCAGTTTTTTATTCCGTTATCATATAAAATTACATTTGAGAGACAATTGTTGTTGAAACAAATAAATCTTGACTCAAAGAAAGATTCATTTTTTCTCAGAACTGAAATATATAAAAATCCAGTTTTTTTGCGTTGTATAAAATTTAACTTTTAATTTTTATATTTTAAATATTACGTTAAATGGGATATAACAAAAGGTATGGTAATAGAAAGAATCGGATTAATAAAAATCATAAAAACAAGCTTTAAAATAATTAAATAAAAATTAACTTAAAAAAATCTTGCCAACGAGTAAAAAAACAAAAAAAAAAAATTATTTTTATTTGGTATTTTAGCTCTGATGTTGCCTTATAAAAGTTGGTATTCAGAAGAATTGAAAAACTGTTTGTTTTGACCTTGTCATCAAATTGTAGTAGTGTTACAAATTATTAGTTATTATTAGCAATAGTGTTATTTAATATCGTGAAGGCTGTTATTATTCTCGGTATAATTGAGATCTGATAAACACATTTTTTGGCGATGAACATACCGGATTCTAAAAATGTACTAATGATCTTATATCGAAAATATTTCGATATTAGAATCACCAGACTTGACAATACTAATGTCAAGTTGATATTCTAATGGCAAGTCGATATTCCATATCGACTTCATTATGAACTTATTTATTTTTATTTGAGGAGGGGAAATCTTTTATAGACTCGAATCCCATAATACTAAAAACCCCTCCCCTTCTAGTTCAAGGGATGCCGGGCTACCTTACCGTATTATTACAGCACCCCATGTGTCTTGTCTCCTCCGGACTCGCATTGCTGGCCCCGCGCCTCGTCCTGCATTATTTTTATAACCCCTTGGGGCCGGGAATCTGTCCCAAGGTAGACTCAGAGAGAATTATTGATCTCTGGACTTCTGTCAACTTTGTTGGATAATCATAATCAATATCGTGGAACCGCGTGCAGAGGTCATTCGGTCAGTAGCACAGATGCAATAATGTTCTCTGGGGAAAGCATGCCGAATTCTTCCCTGCATGCTTCCTTGTGTTGTAGGAACTCATCGCACAGAAAAACCTGTGTTCTGCAGTATCTTCCTTCTCGTAATAATCGCACTCCGCGGAGGGTCTCAGCGTCCACACGCACAGATATGCCTTAAACACCCGTGGTCTCAGTTTCTCAGATTTTTGGTACAGCAGTGTCTGAAAGTCAGAGATCGTAGGTTCTTCTGCCTTTCGTCGACTGATCCCATTTCCCCGTCCACTTGCAGACAGGTAATCCTTCGACATCAACCTTATCCTCTCCCCTGTACATCTCCTCCCTCTTCTGAACGAGGAGATCCTGGGGCACAAATCCAGCCAATCTACTGCAACATACCCGAAGGGAGACGAGACATCCCTGTCCCGGCTAAGAATTGCACGGACTCTGTTTCTCCAGCGCGAAGGACCGGACTAGTACTATGTAAGTCATCGTGAATGGCATAGTGAATCGGCTTTAATGTACATTTATAGATAATTAGAGTTTAAACAAGAGTTACCCCTGTTCATAAAAAAAATAAACTGTCCACCATTCATGTTCACGTTTATCATTATTTTATTTTAAACAAGGTATACCACCCATACAAATCCCCTTAAAATAACATAATATGCAATTTTAAATTTAAAAAAATAAATCAGCGAATTTTCTTTTTAATTTTTAAGGAGCACTACTAGCACAAAAAAATAGGTGGCTGGTTGAATCTTCAGTTAGATTAAAATTATTTACGAAAATCTTTATTCAAATAAACACGTTTCTTAATACTTTCACGCAAACATAAGCCTAATATCTTTAATAGTCAACATATTTATAGCGTGTAATATTTTAGAGTTACAAAATCTATTAGAAATAATTCAAATCAAAATAAAATTTTATCTTTGACGTATTTTTCAATACGATTAATATTGGTATTACATAAATTATTTTAAATGTTATATTTATTTGTTATTTAAATATGGTTGTCTTCTGGAGATAGTTTGGCTAATAACTCGAATTTAAAAAAAGTCCTTTGGTTGAATGTTATCCGTAAACACTATGTTTAATTTGAAATTTATAGCCATTTTTAATTATATAACAATTTCATGATTTGACTAAGTATGGTTGTCTAATAGTAAAATTTAAATTTAATATAATTGTACCTTTATGAATAATACAATTGTAGATTACATAAGCCGAAAATATGAACGTATTTCAAACATTTAATATCTGTTTACAGAATTACTTTTTTGATAAAAAAGAAAACTATGGAAATTTATCCCAATAAAGCCTAAAGGTGTAATGCTAAATTTTCTTCATTTATTTTTATTCTTTATCATTGTGCCCACAGAGTTCCAAAAACTCTTGTAGATTCTATAAAAATACGTACGATCTCGATGGTTAGTAAGAATAGAGATAACAAACGTTATCGTTGTTACTGAATCGGGAAAACGCGTAGAAAGAATATTATCATCAAAGCGTGAGGTAAGAATTTTTTTCGACTACGAAAATATATGTTATTTCTCCCTGTAGGTTTTTATATTTATTTTTTATTATTATTTTTATATGAAAGTTCTGTTGCGTGTTATCGGTTCAGCAAAGGATATTGAAAGATTATTCCAGTTAAAATTCTTCAAAATATACAATTTATGTACATTCAAGTATTTTATTGTCTAAAAAAATAATTAACAAACAATAATTCTGACTCATGTATAAAATTTACAAAACTAATGAACATTAATGCTAAATTAAATATTGATTATTGGAGTGAGATTAAATTACAAAGTCAACAATAAATTTTATACAAGGACTATTTACATTTACAAATTCTTTTTTTGCTTGATATCACCATATAAAATGTCCGAAAAATGTACTTGGGATATGAAAATGGAATTTTTTAGCATGTAAAAATATACCGCACCGAGATTCGAATCCAAGACGCTACCACTCAGCCACACCACAGCCATATCCAAATGATGTCCTACCTCCTGTTTACATTGTACACAGAAAATAACATCTTGCACTTAACCGCAGATCAGAACTCTGCCACACTTTTATCGCAGAAGGGTGTGCACTGATGACGCACTCTTCGCTTGTACACTCTTAACTGTTATCGTACTCACTCTGACAATTGGAACTGAATGCTAGTGTGTCAGGAAATGCATGCCCCTTCTACATATTGCAATCCCTAAATGTATGTCCTTTGTTGTTAGCTCTTTTTTATTAAGCAACGGTTACCTGATCTAGAGTAAAAAATTGAACGTTAGTTGGGTTCCAATTCTTTTCTAGAGCGTAGATTTTTGAAATTTATTGGGGTTGCTCCTTAGGAGGATTACAATAAATGCGTTCTTCTCTCAGCACATTTCTATTTTAGTCCATCCTCTGAAAGCCGTGGTGCCAAAACCTCAGGTTATCTAATAGGAATGAGCCTAATAGAAAGGCCCTATTTTTGAGAAAGTAATTACGCACTCATTTCGTGGGGAGAGGTGTATGAAGGCGGTTAACTGCCTCTTTGTTATGTTGAAAAACTTCTTATTATTTATTAGAAGAAGGAGCGGGGATCGCGCTTCCGCATACCGGTTAATTTGATAATTGAGGGTTGTAAGTTATAGTAAATGGTCGTGGTTGGAAGAGGCCATATAAAGGCAGTAGTAGTTTGTATTAATACGCTGATGGAAAAGTCTGTCGAGGCATTCGCGTCGGTGGCAACCTGGCAGAGGCCAAGCTGATGATTATGTTGTGCTATCAAGTTTAGAGGATCTATTAGACGACCTCCGGTATAGCCCATCTGGGCTAGGAACAGAAGATATGGTTGCGACCGGGGTCAACACAAGGCGGTTGTATTCCCTTAAGGAATCAGGATTTAAGGAAGGAGAAATCTGGGTTTTAAGGTTTTTTTCTTCTTCCTGTCTGATCTCTGCTAGTTGTTACCTCCTTGGCAGTATTTATATCTACAGGCCTAAGAGAGATTTTCCTGACGAGACAATCGATCCATCTTCTTGGAAATGGTAATTATTCCAAAACAATATGTCTAAATTATTGTTCTATTTTTCACAATTTTATTCATTTTTGAACAATTCATTATTTTCTTTATTTAACAATCCTTTTGTTGTTGTTCTTTCCAAACGTTTCCGTTTTTGTATTTATTTGTCTGTTTATATTACTTCTTCATTCTCTCTGTCTCTATCTAATTCTCATTCGCATTTCCCATTTCTTCAAGTTTCGTCACAATTACCAGATTATTTATAATTACGCTAAGAAAATCCAATTATATTCACTGATTACTAATTTGAAAATTTTCAAATCATCTGTGTGGACAATATAATTTTTCTGTTGGATAATTAATTAAAACACGTTTTAGTTTTATTCGATATATTAATCTTTTTTTTAACGTCTCTCAGTAATTTAAATAACCTATAACGTTATATTTTATATATATATATATATATATATATATAAAATAAGTTTTTTTTATTTTTATAATTGAATTGGTTTTTATTTTATTTTTATATGGTTATCTATTGATATATATTAATAATAAGATATACATTAGTTATTACTAATATATATTCAATCTGGTATATTCTTTTTTCGTGAATTACGTAAAATAATACCTATATTATGTTTATAAGATAAATTCAATAGGATTTCTTGTTCTCATGTAAAAGTAATTAATGATGCATGTTCAATTTTTATAAATAGAATATATTTTATGTGTTTGTATATATATATATATATATATATATACTCACATAAAACATAATATATACATAATATACAATTTATATAATACACTATACATAATATATACAATATATATTAGATAGGGTAAACATGGAGTTTCTTGAATTACTAATAAGGATAAAGATTTAAAAAGTCGACAAAAGAAGATTTACGTTATTTCATGATTAATATATACATATATATATCAAAGTTTATAAAGTGTCCTTATTGATTTATGGCAATGTTTAACTTTTGAATTGCAGTTTATTCCAATAACATTTTGCTCCCTTTGTTAAAAATCGATTAAGTTTTCAATAGAGAGGCTGTTTCATGGATGTTTTTAAATCCTTATTATTGTTTATTATATGTTTACGTATAATGTATAATATAATGTATACATACACACTTTTTTGAAAGATTTCAATGGAAACCCCTCTCTGCATGTCATTTTTTGTATTAAAACTTACTTATAATTCTGGTAAGGTGAAACTGAATGTAAATTAAATTTTGCGGCCAAAAAAAGCAAGATTCAACATTTATGTAGTAGATAAATGCTAGGAAAGGCCATGGGTCGCTAAAACCAAATGTCCTAGATCGTAATCGCCTAATAAGAGGAGAAAATTAAATAACAAAAACTTTAAATAAAATTATTTTTTAAGAAAAATAAATTTTTATTCATTTATTAATTATTGGCAGCTCAGAGCTCCGCCCCCTGGACCCCAGCTGTGTTCGTTATCCTCATGATTGTGAGAATAATACTGATAAATAACAATTAAAAACTGAAAATCTCTCTTTCCTTCCACGTTTCTCTTTTTCTTGGCATAAAAGTTATGATACTCTCGTGCTGTAGACGAACATATCCCTTTTGGTTCCCCTTTCCATTACCCGAGAATACTCTATATCTCGGAAAGGGTTAAGGTAGAGAGCTAAAAATTTGATGTTTTATTTTGATGCGTTACGTCGAAAAACGAGATCAGAAACGGTATTAGGTGATCGTCCAAGATGAAAAAATTGTACCTTTACCTGCAAGGGGTCTAGAGTCTTTATCTATTGCTTTAAACCTTCTCTGGAATAACACGAATGTCTTCTGAACATTTAAAAGCAGTCGGTCGATTGCTTCTAGCGATATGCTGTGACAAAGCACACAACAGAACCGTCGTAAAAATTGCCATTCATATTAGATAATGAATTTATCGATTTAAAGATATTTACTGATAAACATGACAGATGTGTATTTCACGTAACGTAACTGTTGGCTTCACATCATTTACGGTAATAATAAAAAAAAATTATGTAAATTATTTTTAAATATTTAAAGCAATTTATTGTTAACAGCAGTTAAGGTTTTACGTTCACGGTTGAAAAATTTCCAGTAGAAGATAGAATTTTCAGTAAAATCGATATTGCCGCAGACGTCATTCCTTCATAAATTTAGATCGTGTATGTATTTGAATTTAGCTCTATAGTTCTGGTTATTAATTTTATATTGCAATGCAAATAGTTTGACAGAAAGAATACATAAATAAGTAATAAATTAAAATAAATTTTCATATAATACATTATAAATTAATAAATGCAATTATTGTTAAAAAAAAAAAATAATAATAACAAAAGAAGATAGTTGTTTGCATAATTAATTATATGCTTAACTTAGCATGATTATAGCAGTTTTTATTTAAAAAAAAAAGTGTTGTTTTACACACACACAGACACAAAGCATCTCACGAAGAAAACGCATAGAAAATTCACGATGTATTCTGAAAATGAAAATAAAGGATAAATATGGGAAAGTATGGTGATCGGTAAAACCAAAAACGGTTTTTCTGGTTTTACGTCGAAACCAAACGGTTTTATTAAACAAAGCACCAAATGAATTTTTATCAAATCTGAACATTTCACAATTTGGGTCCTTTAAGATAAGAAAGAGAAAGAAAAGAAGTTTTTCTAATTCTTCTTCTATTCTAATTCTATTCTTCTACTAATGTAGCAATAATTTTCATTGAACATATTCAAAATGGATAAACCGATTTTGTTCAAAGTTTTTCAGTAGGTATCTATATCTCTAAGGATGTACAAGAAGCAAAGAATAACGGCGTTTTAAATTTATTTAATATCGTTTAAATATGAATGATAGTAATGTTTCACAAATAAATGAAAAAATAGCTTTTTCAGTTTTTTCCTGCAAGCATTCAATGTGAACACCTTTCTTGTAAGATGAAAACTTATGGACGCATGTCTAACCGTTCCTTTGAAACATTTCACGCTGTCATCACCGACAACGCTTGTTTATGACCGGCTTTCCTAACATATTTTTTAGGACTACGCTGTATTTACATGCATATTTTTTAGGAAAGACTCCCTGAACGTTCAGCATTTTCTTAAGACACTCTTGGTCGTCCCGTTTTCTTCCTTTTGCACAGATATTCGGTCGTTGCAAGCTGATTCTGTCATCGACGAATGTTATCATTACTTGAAGTTATTAGGTTGTTGTTGTTGTCTTATGAATCACTTGAATGTTATTGGTCACAACTAAACCTACGTAACTCACGTTGACCTGTAACTACAAATTCTCGTTTAGCAAACTTAAAAATCAAGAAAATGATTTAAAAATTTAATAAGCCTCTAATGAAAACGTACCTTAGCTTTCTCTGTCTCTGCTATGGTCAGCTTTCAGGAGGGAGGTTAGTGCCTACACCCTCCCTCACTGCAGCTCATTCACAGAGTTAGTTATTTAAGCTAACCTTAGCTCGATGCTCAAAGGCCTCTCTTGGGGAAGTAAGCACCCAGGCGGGCCAGCCGTCACATCTGTAACTATAACAACATCAGACTCCCCCCAGCCAACCTCCACAGGATTAAGAATCTACGGAAGCTATAAATTATATTTCATTCTCTTTCGGTTTTATAATTAACTTACAGGACAAAACCGCAATTAATCCTCGAAAGCTCTCTAGCTACTTTGGTTCGTTTAGCTTCGTACCTGGGACAGACAATAAGACATGGCGCACAACATTGATGGCTCTACACTATGATAGAAGCCTGAATTAATAAACCAAATCTGGCCAACCTATCTCGTAAAGCACCAAGTCTGAAAAGAAACTGTGTAATATACCGATTAGTGGAAATCCATCCACCTGTATAATTTTAAAAACGTAAAAACCCTTTCTATTTAGGAATCGCTATATTTGCTACTAGTGCTTTCCAGCGGAAATATAGGAAATCAATCTACGGCTATACGTTCAGCTAAACCTCTTCTGTTTACTTTTTGATTCCAACCTTAAATCAACTCTTTACACCTCTCATGAGAGATATAACAAATTAAAACAGCGATAATCTTTTTTTACATACTATATATGGGGTGCTTATCATGTTAAAATTATCTGCAAATTTTCTGAAGGGGTGGAAGAAATTTGTGAATTTTTCAATTCAACTTTAAATTTAGATAGTTTAGAGTAACTGAAAAACTTCATACATTATCTTTGAAAAGTTAAGTTTAATATTTTGGTTTTTTTATAGAATATTTTTAGAAAATCTCAGCCAGAGGTAACAAAACATTAAAAATAATCTCGTAGTTCAATTGCATAGCATTATTTTAGCAAATTTATTTGACCTTCGAATACTTGACCCATATTTAAAAATATTTTTTATGAATTTAAGCAAAGTTTAAAAATATTCTTAAAAATCTAAATGGTAAAATAGTTATTACATATGCTTGCTTCAGACTCATGAAAAGTCGGCATCATTATAAAGTAAAACATTTCAAAAAATTTACAATCTTCTTAAAATTTATCATTTAATATGTCTAAACTATTCACTTTTCTTCATCAATATTGATAATGAAACTTTTACCCTTTAATCTGTTACTTTAAATTAAACGCCAGTATTTAGAAAAGGGGGTAGGATGTCGTATTTGACCACTACATTTAAATAATCTCTGCTTTTCATCCGGAGTTCTCGAGTTAGAATGTTGGTCAGGCATGGTATTTTTCTTTCGCTACAAAATTCCATTTACAAGCTTCAAGCTTATATGGTGATATAATGGGCAATAAGAAAAATGGAAATAACTGTTAAGTAAAACTTTGAAATGGTTCGAGAAACCAATTTTACGAGTACAATTTCTGTTTCTCAGAAATTGTTGAAAAACTAAACTGTTGCTAAATTTTTTATTTAATGGTGTTGAAATTTTGGAAAAAATAATCAAAAAAGTTTTATTTATTGTTTTATAATTATTTTTGCGAAAAATAGTGTTCCGTATATATATATATATATTTCTATATTTTAATTGCATTTCATACACGCTAAAGTTTTAAAGTTAAATAATTATAACTAGTTTTATAATAAGATTTTTTTACGACTTTGAAGCAAGAACAAAAAAGAAAAAAGACTATTAAGATTAATGTAATTTGTTGGGTGACAAGTAAGTGTGAAAAAAGAACCTCGAGAGAGCATCGTTAGAAAATCTTACGACAAATATTAGGTTGTAAATAATGGCTGCTTTTTTCATTATTGTGTACGTATTTTTTATATCCTTATAAACTATAGGGAAAAGTAATTTAGTTTTTTATTACGATTTTCATTCAAATTTTTTTTTAAAGGATTGTATCTATTCTGATACTATAATAAAAAAATAAATAAATTGAATTTTTAGAATATTTATAAATTATTTTTACTTTTCATAAATGTAATTATTTTCGATGAATAGTTATATTAGGTCCATTCAACAAAGTTTGTATAGTAATAAATATTAAATTATCATTAATAAAGTTACAACTGAATTCACTGTTGACTACTCTGAAAACATTTCAACAGGTTCGTTTAATTCTGTGAGACAATTTTATGTCTCATTAATAGCAAAACTCAATGTTACAATTATCATGGAAACATATAGACACCGATCAAGCAACTTATTTAACTTTAAATTACAATCAAAACTTCCACACTTTGAATTACATTGAATGAATTTATTTTTATCTTACATGAGGATATTCAAATCACGTAATTTGAATCATACTGGAATAACAATACGTTTGTTTGTTTTCTCCAAACAGTTTTTCAGCTGTTGCCGGGTTGGGGTGTGTTTGTTATAGGAAAATGCAATTACCGCTACCTGCTTGCCAGGCCTGACGTAGCTGCATTGTAAGGGTATATATACTTTAATGTAAACATGTAATCTAGAACAGATTCAGGTCAACCACTCCTGAAATGTTTAGTTAATAGAAACCCAACCACCAAGGAACACCGGTATCCGCAGTCTAGCATTCAAATCCATATAAAAGCAACTGCCTTTACAAGGACTCGGGACCTTAGAACTTTCGACTTCGAAAATCAGCTGATTTTGCCATTAGACGAACCCGACAGGTTATTATTGGATCCTTAAATTACATCATATTTGTTCTTTAATGAATATCTTTAATTTAAAACTTTACCCGAAGGGGGGCTAGGACCTCGATTGATTGGATTAAAACCGTTCGTGGGATTGTATCCTGTAAATTTGATTGCAATCGGTCGGTTGGTTTCCGCGTGATGCCAAAAGAAACAGGCAAAAAAAACACAGACAGACAGACAAGCAAACAAACCTTCGGGTTTAGGATAAGATGTTATATATACAGATGAGATAAAATTCTGCAAAAATGTTCACCCTTTCTAGAAATTATCATTCAATATAAACATTGTTTGATATTTATCGCTAGAAAATCAAAATTTTGTATTGACAATGAAATTATTCGATCCATTTCGGAATTTAGATTAATTCCGAAAATTTGAAAAAAGTTATTTAAGAAAAAATAATGATATTTTTAAGTTATTTGTTTTTTATCCCATTATTTTTGGGGTAAACCTATGGTTTTATTTTGGGGAATTCATTCATAAAAAACGTACATTTAATTCTGGTACTCTAATTATTATTAATCTATTATCCTTAAATAACATTTTAAATAAAAATATGCGTAAGGGGAAATCTTGAAGTCGGCTTTTGAAATACAGTTTCATTTTCTCAGTACCGGGAAATTACAGCAACTCCATTGTCAGTTTTTTTTTTACTAGTTGCCAGTCAATTCTTCAGAGATTGTTTACTTATTCCAAAATATCACGTTAACTAAATTTTTTTTCGTTTTTATTTACATTTTAGGTTATATAATATATAGTGTAATTATAGTTTTTTATAGGGTAACAATTATACAAAAAGTTTTGAGATTCATTAGAGTAAAGCGGGAATTCAGAAAAACATTATATCTGACATTTAATAATTGAGAACGTTTAAATTAAAATTAAGACGTAAATCGTGTTAAGGGTTTTATGCATTTAACATATTTACTACTTAAATTAATCGATATCTTAAAAATAAATTAAGCCAGGTACCTACACCATACTAATTAATCATATTAAATTATATTATTTATCAGATTCTCTTTTTCTTTTATGATTAATATACTTTATCTTCCACTAAATTTACTTAATTTACATAATTACTCCTAAATTATTAAGCGAACCATTTTTTATTCTGAAATTAAATACAAACGCAGGTGCAGTGTGGTTTACCTGTAATTTATTATTGTTTTTTTTTCACTTTTTTGTTATTGATTATTTCTATTAAATCCAAAATTCTGACTTAAATATTTTCTTGGAAAATAATATTAGACTGAAAAAAAATAATGGTATTCCATTTTTAACAGTCTTTTAAAAAGATCAGTAAATATATCTTTTTTATGTATATTCAATCCTTAAACGTGAACAAATAGATAGATCGATTTGAGTGATTATGAAAAATATTTCTCGATGTCATTCAATAAGTTATTTTTATGAATAACATTAATTGAGATGTATTAAATTCTGGAATTTTCCAGAAATGTAATTAAATATTTTTGATTCTGTGCTCGAAGATTATATAAACACGCCTTTTTTTAAATTTAATATAATGTATTCTCATAAAATTTTAGAAAGCATAAAGTGTTTAAACAAGAGTTACCCCTGTTCATAAAAAAAAAAAAAAATACTGTCCACCATTCATGTTCACGTTTATCATTATTTTATTTTAAACAAGGTATACCATCCATACAAAGTCCATTAAAATAATATAATATGCAATTTTAAATTTAAAAAAATAAATCAGCGAATTTTCCTTTTAATTTTTAAGGAGCACTACTAGCACAAAAAAATAGGTGGCTGGTTGAATCTTCAGTTAGATTAAAATTATTTACGAAAATCTTTATTCAAATAAACACGTTTCTTAATACTTTCACGCAAACATAAGCCTAATATCTTTAATAGTCAACATATTTATAGCGTGTAATATTTTAGAGTTACAAAATCTATTAGAAATAATTCAAATCAAAATAAAATTTTATCTTTGACGTATTTTTCAATACGATTAATATTGGTATTACATAAATTATTTTAAATGTTATATTTATTTGTTATTTAAATATGGTTGTCTTCTGGAGATAGTTTGGCTAATAACTCGAATTTAAAAAAAGTCCTTTGGTTGAATGTTATCCGTAAACACTATGTTTAATTTGAAATTTATAGCCATTTTTAATTATATAACAAATTCATGATTTGACTAAGTATGGTTGTCTAATAGTAAAATTTAAATTAAATATAATTGTACCTTTATGAATAATACAATTGTAAATTACATAAGCCGAAAATATGAACGAATTTCAAACATTTAATATCTGTTTACAGAATTCTCATAAAATTTTAGAAAGCATAAAAACAAAGATTCTCAATGGTTCTATCTGTTGGCAATATTGTTAATACAGCAAACCACAGAAGGATGTAATATGTAGCAAACCTATCGCCGGTCCAGCGTTCCATTATCACCGTGCGCATGAAATAAGCTTTCTTAACTTTAACGAGTAGTATAAAAAAAATTTGATCTGGACAACACATGACTTCCTTATACGCCTATTAAATTACATACGCACTTTTTTTTTAAAATGAAAAGCACATAAAATTTTATTCATAAATAACTTATATTTTTTCATATTTTTTAAAATTATTTTTTATTGTTATTATTATTTATCGTAAACATTTTTTTTATAACCACCTATTAACGTGTGGTTATAAAAAAAAAATTTAATTTAAATATATAAAATAAATTTATATATCTAAATTTAAAAAAAAAAGTTATAAAAAGAAAAGGAAATGAAGTCTGATTCGAACCGGTGTATCTTTTCCTCTTTTAAGATCCAAATATTTCATTAACCAAAATGTTATTTAGCTATAACTCTGAAACTAATGAAAATAACTACCATTTATGATATATTGTTGAAAAGCTTTCAATGAGAGCTTATTACTGCAGTTAAGAAAAAGTCCATAATCCAAATTTTTGAATACTTTTGGTTCAGTCGATTGCAATCAAAAAAGAAGGTGCACAACTAGATATTAAGATAATCCTAAATTCAAAATTTCACATCCTATGGCTAATCGTTTTGAGTTATGCAAGATACGTACGTATGAACGTATAGACGTCACGCCGAAACTGATCAAAATGGATTCAGCGATGTCAAAACGGATATTTCCGTTGAAATCTGAAAACCGAAATTTTTCGCGATCACAATACTTCGCACAAGGAAGTAAAAATAAAAAAAATTCCTTTACATCGATCGATAAAAGACATAAAATATATGGAGTATTGTAAGATGTAATTTATAAATAATTTTTTAAATCGATCGGAGAGCGTAAGAAAATAAACTAAATATAAGCTGACATCAGCGACACTAATGTCTACTTCATAAAACAAAAAAATTACTTTCTTTTACTTTCCTGACATCATAGTTCTAAAACTATGTTGCAAGGAAAAAATTATGGTAATCAGACAAAAGCTAGATTTGTTTTTTTCCATTTTTCGACTTTTCAGATACCAAAAAAAAAAAAAATGGGGTAATGTTCGTACTACGTATGTATTTTAAAAACTTTTGAGTGGATACACCGATTTTAATGAAATTTTATACAGAGGCTGTTGGCTATGGGGAAATCTATTTGACAAATTTTGGCAGTATCATCAGGGAGTAGAGGCGTTCTTTTTGGTGTCAGTTTTTGCGAAATTTTTCAAAGATAACCCCACTTTATATTACGCTCAGTGTATGCATGAATTTTTATCTTGTTTTCCTTTGTAATTTTCCACTTTTTTATGTTTCTTCTTTTTTAGCGGGAGTCATGAAACATTGAGACTTAAAGAATTAAAGGTTGATGTTTTAATGGATATACGTATAAATTGATCGGTCTACTTCTAAATACGAGTAGAATACACTCGTTACATATTGTTGAAAATTAGAATTTTGATAAAAAAATTTTTACCCTCTTTGCCAGCCACACATTGAAGTCTTGTAAAATGATGAATTATATGCCATGTTGCCTTTAAAGAAAAGTCTAAATTCACTACTGCATCATCTTCGGCTTTATATAGTTTCATAATAACCCTCCTTTGCCAATCCCAAATTGGGATTTTTAAAAATCCTAAAACAAGTATCAATTTGTTTTTAAAGAAGAGTTTTAATACAAATTTTGAAGATTGTAAGGTTCCTGGTAGAATTTTTATAACAAAATTTTAAACTCCTCTTTCACTATCTTAGACGGAGTTTTCGAAAATCATTCTTTATTGAGTGGCTAAGTTATAAATATAATGTATCTCGATTATACATTCACTACCTTGGTTGAACGGTATAGATGTCTGCTGATCCAATCAGTATTTCAAATATGAGGAACTGTGTCGGCCTCCGTAGCGCGGTAGTAGCGTCTCGTCCTTTCATCCGGAGGTTCCGGTTTGGAATCCTGGTCAGGAATGGAATTTCATACACGATACACATCATTCATCTTCATCCTCTGATGTTATACCTAACGGTGGTTCCGGAGGTGAAAAAAAAAAGAACTGTAAACTAAAGAATAAATTTATTTCTTTATTCAGACCTGTATGAAAATTTCCTGCCAATTTTAAAATTATATATAAAAAAAAAATAATCAAATAATCTATCTAAACAATTTTATAAAAAAGAAATCATTTATATTTGAGAAAATCTTGTAGAATAGATTTTTTATTCGGTTTACGAATATATAAATGGAATAATATTAGTACTGATTGAGGGTAAAATACAGTGATTTAAATTCATTGAAAAGGAACGTTAAATCAATAAAATCTATTTCTTGTCAAATTCAGTTGCCAAAAAGCAATAAATTTCTAATGGTTTGGAAGGAAACCAAATTTGGTATTTCTTCTCTTCCTTTATACGTACGAATATAGGATGTAATCGTTATTCCTTACAGCTATTTTATGAAATATTATTACATCACTCGTGTATTTATGCGTTATTCATACGGTTAACAATCATTTATAATTTATACTGAATTTTAGTTAACGAAAAAACTATTATTATTAAAACTATTAAAAACTATTATTATTTTCTGAAAGAACATGACGTAATTATCGACCGATACGTCATAGAATTGATAAATGAATATTTATTACCTCATATTTATGAAGTTATGAATATTTTAACCGGTTAATAAGACTTTATTGAAAAGAAAATCGTTATCGAAAAACTTTTTTAATATGTATGCATCACTAAAGAAGAACAAAATCTATTTTTAAAGTGTTATAGCTTCCAAACCACTTGATAGAAAAGCCCGAGTTTTTTTACGTTTCTGTTCTGTTTTATGATTTACAATATATTTGAAGGAAGCCTGTTAAAATTATTGATTATTGAATTCATTGAAATAATATATAATTAAATGAAATCTATTTTTTCATCTTATAATTTGTTTCTGAATAGAAATGAATATGAAAAAGTGAAAAGAAATTTAATAATAAAAGAATGAGAATTAACAAAAATTCTGGAAAGGAAATTTTGAAATTTTTGGATGCAAGTCATTTTTAATCGACTTCAAGAAAAGAGGTTATCATTTCGATTGTATTTTTTTAAATGTATGTTACGCAATATTTTCGATGTTAGTAAATCGATTTTGATAATTTTTAGTATTATTATTATTTTCCCTTTTAATACTATTATTTTTTGAAGTCAGTTTTTATATTTATTTAAAAAAAATTATTTTATAATTTCTGAAAGAAATTAAAATTTACTACAGTACTGTTTTGTAAAAAATATATTTTAAAAACTTATTAACAAAAAGCTTAAAAGAAACAACTTACAAAAAAACATATTGAAAAATTAAGTTAAGTTACTGCATGTTAAAAAAAATAATTTTTTACAAACTACAACCAAAAAAATCGGTAAAATTACAGTTCGTTTAATAGAATAAAACTTAATAACAATCAATAATCAAAACATACATTTAAAAATACTATTTTTTCTTTAAAAAATCTCGTATCTGCACTTTCTTTAATGTTGATCCTCTTTTAAGGGCTGCAAAATAACATAATCGTTTTAAACAAAGTATCTGTGTAGAATTGCATTCTTGTTGTCGGTCCATGTAGTCTACAACGGTAAACAAACCACTCATTAACTTTTTTTTATGACGACCTTGATGCAAATTATATTAGAGTTTGTGATTGATCAATTTACATGTTTGTATCAATCTTTTCTCAAGTTAGTTTAACACAGGGCTAGTATTTTGCTATAAGAATTGTAAAATAATCAGTTTAAAAACCCAGTAAAAAAAATATATATAAAAATAAATTTTCTGTGGAAGCAAAGTTTTATTGAATAGTAGTTTAAAGTTTTTTAATTAGTAAAAATTTTTTTTTTTAATTGCGTAGTGCAGTCTAAAAGATCGCCGACTGATTTACGGGATTCATATCAAAGAGAAAAGGACGCAGTTTAACATTAAACTCATGGAGATGTACTGATTTTTAGGCAGGAGTCACCTACCTAACTATAATTACTTAACATGCAATTGCTATACTCAGCGGTCCTGAAACCGATTTGAACTAACAGAATCCAACTATGAGGCACGAAAAGTGAGTATAACATCGAAGTAATACAGCGATTCAGAACAAGATATTACTGAAGCATCATGGTTTACAAGAAACATTGAAATACACAATTATCTGGGATTGCCAACAATTGTTGAAGAGATAAGACGATTTGGAACAAGATACAAAGTGATATTGAGCAAACATGTGAATTGGCGGTTAACCTCCTGGTTAACAGCGAGAACGTAAGGCGCCTAAAGCGATTGCTTGTATTTGATCTGCAAGTTCTCCGAGATTTGAGGTGAATCGGCTAGAATGTTACGTTTTGCTAATTACTTTTGTTGGTCCTTTAATTTGTTTCACTGTTTGATTACTTTTTCTTTGTGTGTTTGTTATTTTTTGCTATTTTCTTAGCGTTTTAAGTTCTGAACTTTATTAGGGTTCCTTGGACTTATATTTATATGTACTTGTTTATGTTAATTATATATTTATGTATATTGTATAAGATATGTATAGATACGCATACATGAACAGTTCTTTGAGCAATTTTAATGGAACTCTTCTCTGCATGTAATTTTTTGTATTCAAATTTAATTATGGTTCCGACAAATCGGAACTGATTGTAAATTAAAGACTGCGGTGAAATAAAATATTGTTTAGAGCAGATATAAGCGGTTCGGATAGTTGTACATCCGAAAAATCGGCATTCCATTGTAAATAAATACAAGCTAAATGGAACAAAAAAATTAATGTAGTATTCCGGAAGATAAACGATTTTTTATTGAACAGAGAAGCCCGTGTTAGGTTAAGTACGGCTGTATATTAAAACGAATAATGGGAAATTTCAAAGTTATATCATAAGGTTTAAGAATAAATCCTTATTTCTTCATCCGTATAAATAAAGAAAGAAAAAAAAAGAAGATAAATAAGGGAAAAAGATAAAATGATCGGTGGGGGAAGGAGGATAAAATAAAGTTTTAGAAGGAAAATAATGAAATGAGGAAACAGCGGTAGTGGAAGAAATAGAGGAAGTAAGAGAAAACGAAATGAAAGGTGATGTCATTGTGGTACAACACAATGAAGTGATGTGATATCTCGTACACTAACATAAGAAAAGTAGAACCAATTACAGAGGGTCAGGCTTGTGTGCGTCTCAGAATAATGTGAATGAATAGCTTTTTATGCTTTTAAAGACAGAAGAGGTTAGAGTTAGAGGTGATTCTGTTCTATAGTACTTTACGAATATAAAGATTTTTCAAATTAAATTTCAATCTTGTCTTAATGTTAATATCAGTTGAAATCATTAAATTAAAAATCATCCTACTGTAATTTTCTTTTCATCTTATAATAATAAACATGGTATAATGAGGAAATAATATTTGTTCTTCTTTTTCAATAATTTTTTTTTTATGTACTAAATAATATTGAAATGATATATGATATTTATTATTTATTAAGACTAAAAGATTTTATATTGTTAAAAAAAAAAAAAAATCTAAATGATAAAAATTAAAAAAAAAATATTCATCTTTCGGTTGATGTAATTACTGATTTGATTTTTTGAGAACTACAATATTTCATAACTGATATTGGTGGCTTAATTCTGGAAGAAAATTAAATTTGTTTTCTTATTCATTATTTATTTAACATGTTCAAATCAAGGTCAGTAAATCTTTATGATGCTGCTTCCATCTAATTAAAATTATCTCAACTACCAAGTTGTTTGTTGATTTTTTTATTCTGAATAGTACATAAAAATGTACGTATTAATATAAATAATCCCTTCAGTAATAAATAGGTATGGTATACCACGGATAAGAAAAGAGACTGTCCTATAATTGCTTGGAAAAGTCAAGGGAAACCTAGATAAAATATTGATTAAATTATAACATATATAATTAATAATAATAAAAAAAAAAGTAGATGCAGTTTATCCAACGATATTATTTATTTAAAAATAAACATATGAAACAATATTTAATTAAACACATGAAAATTCTAAATTAAAAAATAGAATACATTAACAATAAATATAAATAAATAAAGTTGTTGTATTTTCCTGGCATTAGTTATTTTTTCTTATATAATGGAAAAGTAATGATGCATGAAAAAAAGTGTACAAAAAAAAGATGTTTTTTTACTTTCTTTCTGCTTCCGTCTCTCCCAAAATAACCTCCCTAAAAAATTTGTCCGATTTGTATCGTTTGTTACGATAAATGAAATAAAAAAAATAAAAATTTCCACTGAAAAATGTAAAATAATAAAATGGATACTTGTATAATAAAATGATATAATATAGTATAATGATACAATCTTATGATGCCTAAGATTTCTTTTGTGGGGGTGTATTATCTTGAAATTTAATTACATTAAATATTTAAATAAACCGAAAAAAACCTTTCAAAGATTCCAAAAATCTATATTTTTAAGTATTTATCGACTCCTCTACCCCCAATATTGCCTTAAAAGTCTTTTTTTTTGCCACTTGCACGACTACTATACTTAGAAAAAAAAATTCGATTAAAAAATATACAAAAAACAAAAAAAAAAAAATTTTTTTATTTTTGGAGGTGAGAATTGGGCGGAAATTTTTTTTTTAGATTGTAAAATAAGCAGGTACCGAGCCTAATATAAAGTGGGTTATGTTTACAAAATTTGAGAATATTGAAACGAAAGAAACTATCTACCCTACACTCCTCTGGAGATATTGACCACCACCAAACTTTTACCAAGAAATTGCCCCTTATACATGAGTCTCTGTATCAAAGTTTATCAAAATCGGTGTATCTAGCTCAAAGTTACTAAACTTCAACAGGCCAGACACGTGCATATGTTCGTGTCAAAATTACCCCTATGTTTTTTTTTGTTTGGGATCCCTGTGTCGTGAAACTTCGTAAAATGAAAAAAACTCACACACGCTGTTTTTTGACTGACTATCTCATTTTTTTTTGCAGTATAGCTTTAGAGCTATGATGCCAGGAAGTTGAAAAAAAAAGATGATAATTCAGAAAGCGGTAATGAAAAATATTTCAGCATACATGTATGTATAAGTTAACAGGATTCAGAAAATTTAGGTTGTTTTACTATTACTGTGATTTAAGAATGAGAAAAACAGAGTAGTATTATTTCTGTAAATGAAAATCGTAATTTGAAATACACTGATGGGATGTGTATGGGATGGGAATATAAACTCAAGGATAAGTTAACATTTTTAGTTTTCCTGTCATATATTGGTGTACAAGATTCATATTTTTGGACATCAGATAGTAATCTAGTGATCAGATACTGTTTGGTAGCCTAATTTTGTATCCTGAAAACCGTTTCTGACTTTTTCATGTTAACCCAAGAGATATATATGTTTCAATAGATATATATATATCTACTGAAACATATATTATATATATAAAAATACATTATATATATATATATATATATTGTATTTTAAGTTATTATACTTATATACACCTATATAAATATAATTAATATTTAATAATGAAGATAAAGTTTTGCAATTTGATCGTTCCAAGAGAATCTTTATTCAAATTAAACACTCGGATGTTAAACGCTATGGGTAACGGAAATACTATCGTTATTATTAAAGGGAATCCTATCCACTGTTCAATGTTATGTTACATCTACCTGAGAAGCACAACGCAACACTTTTATCTATAATTATACTTAGATGGTACAGTCCCATCATCCAGTTCATATTTTTTTGAATTGTCGAAATATATCGTCAACATCGATATTTATTATCTATATCGAACGTTTTATGTCTTGCAAATTTTCTATAGTTTTATCTCTTTTAAAAATAAAATCTCTTTTAAAAGATCTTCAAAATATGGAACTAATAACATGTAAACACTCCCGGGACAAATAATAATAAATTGTGAATATTAGTAGTTTTTGAGTTATTAGGGTACACACAGAACGAAGATTGTTTCTCTCTCTCTCTCTCTCTCTCTCTCTCTCTCTCTCTCTCTCTCTATATATATATATATATATATATATATATATATATATATATATATATTTATGTATATTTTTATGTTATATTACATGAAATGTTTATAATATTAAAATATTATTACTTCAGACAATTTTTTTTCTAACGTAAATTCATTATTTGGATTTATAGACGACATATGATAGATTTATTTGTGGGATTACAGTGGGAATGTGTATGTATAGTGAAAATATAATTTTTTGATTTATTAAAATTTGGCTTATATTTTGCAATTACTTTATAGAAAATAAATCTGTAAAACTATATTGTGCATTAAGTTAACACTGTTTATTTTTTATTGTAGAGTATCAATTGCACCTGCTATTATTATGCGGTTACATAGTTGGTTGTACATAAAAGTTAGTTGTTATTACGGTTACTAGACTAATGTTTAATATTCATGTTCGTGCCGGAATGAACGTATTTGTGCACGGGCTGACGAACATACACGCAATTATTTCATTAGAATTTTAATCGGGTTTATTATAAGCAGTAATTTTATTATTTAATATTAGCTTTAAATATTTAAAAAGTTAATTACATTAGATCTACTTGTGTATTTCCTTAATTTCCTATCACATTTAAAGTTATAATGTTTGTATAATTAATATATTAAATTAAGTATCTTTATTTTATTTGATTTAATAACTTTAATTTTTAGAAAGTGGAGGGTTTGCTTTTATTTGATTAATTGTAGTCAAAATTATTAAAGGCAATTATCGTTAAAAGCAATAAACTCCCCGGGATATTGTTATCCTTGTCGCTTTAATGGATCTCTCAATGTTTAACTTCAGATAAAGTTGACTTAACTAAGGCTATAAAGTTAGCATTTAAAGTTCTAATGAACTTCAATGTAAACATCTTATTGTATTATTATTATTGTTGTTTTTAATAAAATAATTTATTTTTAAACCATCAATAATGAATAAATAATTTATTTAATCGTATCAGTTATATAACAATCTGTTATTTACCGCGTGATCTACGTATATTTTTAAAATAAATATTTCGTAATAAAATCAAAGTTGCGTAAAATGTTCAGGTACTATAAACACACTTTTTACTTCATATCTCTTTAAAAATTAAACAATATTGATTTTGAGAATTATTATTTTTAATTTAATTTTTTTTCTATTCCGTAATAAAACAACTAACGCTTATAAATGAAAGAAAATTTAAAATTATTTTCACTGCTTATATTTGTGTTTTTACCATAACTTCATATCTAAATTTAAATCACACTTAAATCTACATTTTTCTATTTTAGAAAGATTTATTTATTATGCAGCCTAACTCTACAGTAAAGAAATGGAAATAATCTTTTAAAATTTATAATTACTATTTTGATTGAAAAATTAAAAACCGGGAAAACTGTTTACAGGTAGTGGGGATAATGTTATCGGAATCAGAAATTGCATGGAAAAACGGATGAAACGGTCGATTAGTAAAAATTTCATTATATTTTTAATAAATTAAATATGAATTTTGGCAAAATATTCTTTATATTGGTTAAAAGGCAGGCGGTTGATTAGCTAATTTTTTTGTGACACCATGATGCTATTTAACAAAGGCTCAACTACTACTACTCTACTTAACAAAGAGAAAGGCTTTTTCAATTTTTCTGATTAGCCTCCGGAACTACCGTAAGGTATTACTTCAGAGAATGATATGAATGAATGTGAATTAAATGCAGTCTTGTATAATCTCAGATCGACTACTCCTGAGAAGTGTAGTTAATCGAAACCCAACTACCAAAGAACCCCGGTATCCACGATCTAGTGTTCAAATCCGTAAAAAAGTTGTTTCTTTTAAAGTTTAATTTTGACTTTTTGAACTCGATTGTGATTACTTGGTTTTATTCTACAGTTTTTGTACGCTTGGATTTGATTGTATTAAGTAGGTATATTTGATTTTTTATTTAACATTCTTGTTATTTTAATTCAAGTTTCTTGTACTTAATCCGGGATACTAAATTTAAATACATCTTATAAAAATTATTTTCTTATCATATTATTTGAAGCCCTTATCATATTATTTGAATTTGTGAAATTTCTTGTTATAAAACAATACCCTATAATCTTTTATTACAAATTTTAACGTAACTATTAAGAGATAGGTGTATGAAAATCGCATTATTCCACTTCTGTGTTAGGAAAAATTAGTTTTTTATACCATAGAATGTATAAAAGCTATTTCTTTTACAATTGTTACTTTAGAGAATCCTAGTCACTACCTTTTTTATTTTTTACATAAAAAATATTTTCTAATTTATTTTTAAATTTTGGCCGCCATCGTGTTTTCACAATACAGAAACAAGATAACCGTCAAAATTTCAGGGAGGAGAAATATCCAAAATAGGTACGGTATTGGCCTGAACACTTCAAATTAATAAATAGAAAAAATAGAAGACTTACTTTATATACAAACTAGCTTCCCCGTCGCGGGTTCGCCCGCGCTATATTACTTGCGTTTACCGTTGCGTCAATTTTTTTTATTTTATGTTTTTTTAGTCAAGTAACTGGATGCAGGTGCAGCCAGTTGGGTCGCACAAACAGTAATAGTGGCAGTGGTTGTGTTGGTTGAGCTGCCAGTACACCGTCTCACCCCTTAAAAAATTGAAATTTAAAAAACCCGAAAATTGTAAATATTTATCCAAAGAGTATTTGCAAGCACCAATCTAGTGATTATATCGTTTATTATAGCCGTAAATGAGGAAAATTTGTAATCAATGTTAAAAGTTTTTTCTTCTCCCCTTTTCGAAAAATTTAGAAATTAGTTTTTAGATATTCACATGGAGATTACACTCAACAATAGTCAAGTTTATATGTTCACTTTTTACCGAGAGATTAAAAAAATTGTAAATATCATTGTTACTACATTTTAACCCCTTTAAAATTGTAATTTCAAAAAATTCTTTTGTACTGTGCGCTTACACTTAAGAAGAACGTTTACAAGTATTCATAAATTTATCTTCAGTAGTTTTCTCTGGGCGTTGATTATCAAATTGGAAAATCTAATTCTTTTCTAGTCTTTGTTGGTATCTTGTACTAAGTCAAAAGGGGAATAATGTTTTGATTGGCACACGTAAAAACAATTTTAATTTTACCTTTCAGAAACCGACTAAATTGCTGATCAACTGGTGGAATCATACCTCTTTATTAAAGTAGCTTATCTTTTTTTCTTAATTTCTGATTATAAACCCATCTATTAATGTACAATGATTAAATGAAAATGGGTAAATGTATCGACAAACTAAATAAATAAATTCTAAATAAATATCCAGTACATATTGAGTAATGCTTAATGTTCGTATTCAGTATTGATATACTGATTAAATCTGATACATACAAAAAAAAGAATATCGGGTTTTAACTTGTTATAATATCTCTTGAAGGAGGTGTTTATTATTAATTTAAGGCTAGACTCAAAGAGAAGAAAACACAGTTTTATCTGTGTTTATGACCGTAATTGGATTTTCTATCTTTCAGCTTGACAGCTTCACTAACAAAGTTGGTGACTCCTGGAAAAAAAAACTTTTGTATTTACAGTTTTTTAAAATGTGAATTTGTTCTTTCACTTTCAGTGAAGCGTGTGTTCCGTAGAAAGATTAATTTTGATCCTCAGAATTACAGTAACATTCGTCGATGGCATAACCAAATACCGAGGCGTTTGCATCAGTGGCATCAGTGGCCTGACTGATGACTGTAATATATTATCAGGTTTAGAGGATCTAAACAAATCATCATCCTCATTCATCCTCTAAAGTAATACCTTACGGTAGTTCCGGAGGCTAAACAGATAAAGAGAGGGAAAACTGTAGCAGTTACTCTTTCATTTTATTTGTGATTCATTACTATAAGTCAAAGTTAAGAGACATAAAATAACTTTAAAACCCCGATATTCTTTTTTGTTCATTCTATAGAAATAATGGTGTATAGTTCATCGTTGTATGAAAACACTTTTTTAGATCCCAGTTAGTTCTCGAATTTATTCGTTTTACTTAAACGAAAAAAATTGTCTTATGAAAAAAGGCCTCATCTTATAATGAGAGGGTATAAAGTTTTAAGTGATATTTCGGTAAGAAATATACAGCAAAGATGTGAATGACCTTTATAGTAACATGACCTCTACTTGATGTTGATTTTGGTAAAGGAATTTTATAATGAATGAGGATGTAACCTTAGAAGATAACGTTGTTATTATAAAAGCGAGAATAGGAAATGCATTTTTTTTTTTTTTACATGTGACGTCATTCTTTTATATGATTTTTTTTTTACTTTCAATTTTAGTACAGGAATAATTTATTTATTCTACGTTTGTGTTTTAAAAATTAAATTATAATAGTTTTCTTCACAATTTTTTTTACATTTTAATATTCATAACCATGCTTTGTCCGGATTCATCAAAGGAGATAAAGTTGTTAAATTTTTAAGTGAAAAATGTCAAATTTCCATATATTAGGTCTGTTTTTATCAAATAAAAATTAAATTTAATGAGGAAGTGAAAAGGAGAGGAGGTAAATACTTTCATAAAACTATACGAAGCCGAAGGTATAACAGTTGTGAAAACTTGTTTTTAGACTTTTCTTCACTTTTGTCGCTCTTTTTATTTTTTAGAATTTTAGTTTATTACTTGGTGGGTATTTTTCCGTTTGGTAATGTATACAAAGTCTGTTTAATTCTTCGGTGCAATTCAATATCGTAAATGTTTTCAGGTGCGTACGAAAATAAATTATATTCCGATATTACTTGCATCTATTGACGAATTCAAAAACTATAAAATAGTATGATAAAAGATAATTTGTAGTAAATTAATTTTGTATGTACTCGTATTTTATTATGTTTTCATTTTACTGAGTCGGTCAAAATATATGATTCCATTAATGTATTAAATTACTTTCTACATTTCAGAAAGAAATAATAATAATAACTATTATTATTATTATTCATAATTTATTAATCATTACGATATTTGTTTAATTTAATGTTAAAAATAACTAATATATTTAATACATGGAACTGATGCTTCATGCACGTACGTATGATGGAAATTTTCATTAACTCACGAAGTTAATGTAATGTTATGTTAGGAGCAACGCTCCTTTTTTTTTTTTTTTTGTTTAACCTCCGGAACCACCGTTAAGTATGTCTTCAGAGGATGAGATGAATGAATTGTAGCGTGTGTGAAAAATGCCATACCTGGCCGGGATTCGAATCCGGGACCTCCGGATGATAGGCCGAGACGCTACCACTCGCGCCACGGAGGCCGGCTAGGAGCAACCCTCCGAACGGACACAAGAGTAACGCACGTCATTGCGAGTGGGTAGAATTGGAATTTAATATAAAGTAAATAATAGTGACTGCGTTAGTTTCCCAGAAGTTGTGTTTTTTTATTGAAATATTAAAAATACAGTTGTACTTAGTATTGATTCTTTTTTGTCTGGTTCAAATTATTTGCCAAGATAATTTTTTACTTCGGAATTATCTTTCCTGGTCAGCGTAGTCCACGGTGTAAGAGAATTTCAGAATCAAGTTAACCGTTAGAGAAAATTTGACAAATCAAAATCCTCGTCAACGTAAATAAAAAAATTTTCCAATAACATAAAAAATTATGGTAGAATTTTACCAAAAATCGAATGTTTTTTTTTTTTTAAATTATTCTTAATACAAATCCAAAATCGAAGAGACCAAAGAGCAGGGCAGCTAGTAATGTATTAACGTTTTTGTGAATGTTATTAATTATTTGCATATATTATTTTTTAAATAAGTCTAAAAAAAAACAGATTTATATTCATTTTAATCCATAACGTAGTAAAGCGAAAATAGGGAGGTTATGTGTTTCACCTATGCAGTATATGTTCCTGATTTTCTCGGTACCTGTTGCTGCTATCGACCTGTTTTTTTCACAGAACTACAGTATTTGTCGTGTTCCCCGAAAAATCTTCGGGTATTATGGAAAAATAAATAAATAAATCCATTAAATTTTAATATTTTTAATGTTATTTTTTACTCCACTTTTTTAACGTAGCGGTTTTTTTTTTAATTTTAAATTTTATTCTGGTTAAAAATACCTTTCATGTTAATTCTTCATTAGATGAAAATATTTATCTTGCTTATTTATATTTTTGAAATTTATAAAAAAAAATATATTAATTATGTATCAGCTTTAATAAGCAAATATTTACGCCTTCGAAAAAATCGTTAGTTGTTTAATAATTAAGGTCGTTAAATTAAAACGAAACAATGGGATAAAATACACTCAATGATAAAGGTAAAAATGTACCCTTCCCTCCGATATACTTTTGAAAAGTTAGACTAAGTTTTAGTTAAGGCTAAAACCAAATGAATCTGCCATTTGAGTAAGAGTAATTCAAGTGTAATTACGTCCAGGCAGCCAGACAAACTTTTATTATGTGTAACTTATATTGTTAATGTTTTAGCAGACATAAACTTTGTATGCATCATTCAGAACAATATATTTTCAATTATATTAATGCATTTCACTAGAAATATATGGTTACATTCAATAGAGTATAGGTGTATCACAACTTGTTAACGATTTCAATAGGTTGTCGATGAAATCAGTACAGAACTTCAAAGTTTGTTAAAGTTATTGTTATCAATTTTGTTATCCATTCCATTATTTAATGTGCATAGTATATTAGATTTATTGTTTAAATGTCATTTAAAATTAATAACCGGTCTACGCAATAACAGTTGCATTAAAAAAGAAAAAAATAATAATTTATGTAATTAATTACAATAATATACATAAACACACATATATTTTGTATACATTTTTTCATTGATTTTCCTTTTTAACGTAGCTTTTAATGCATATCCAAAAATATGGCCAAAAGCACAAATATTTTGTGGATTGACCCTTTTACATTCCTGACACAATTTTTACTTATGACCGTCCCCACCATTATTCACGATAGTTTTAATTAGCTGCTCAAGGTAGTTTCCTAGTCGTCGGCTCAAAATCATAAAGAATTTAAACTTGTACGAAATTTAGACGACAGTTTTTTGCAGAAGGTTTTCTTATATTGCATAGAAACAATTTTATGAAATTAAATTCATCATATTGATCCGGAATGTGATCGTCGGCGTATGGAAATTGGAAAATCTGAGTTAGTCCGCCGGGAAAATATTGAAAATCTACGCGACAGCCAATAAATTGATGCTAGCGGTATTTTGGGACTATAAAGATCTATTTGTTCCATTTATTTTGAAGAACAATTTATAGACAAGAGCAATTTTTTTATATTCACATTTGCTTGTTGTGTTTTGTTAAAGTTGAAGGTATTTGGAATATCTATCCACTATAGCCAATTTTCTTAAAGAAATAACTTTCCACTTCTTCTAATGTTTCATTTCCTTCGGAAATTCAATCATTACCTTACTCTCTGTCTCTTCTTTCTTTTGTCAAGATAGGTGTTGATTTCTTTCAGGTTTTCGCTTAGAAAATCTCAAAATTTGTTACTTTTTTAAAGTTCCTTTAAACAGTATTTCTTTGGTTTTTTTTAGTTTCTGTTAACCATTTGGTGTGGTGTTTTTCTTATAAATGTAATCAGTAATTTTTTTTTCGGTTTTTTCTGGATTCATTCTAATCGAATGATATAGAAATAGATTTTCTTTTTGTTCATCTTTTTTTGGTAATTTCTTTGTTCCCTTGTAGACTTATTGTTGTTGCTGAGATTCCATTCATGTCCAATATTTCTTTCTTTTCCCCCATTTCTTGCAGTTCACATCTCTACTTTAAGTCGAACATTCAGCTGCACAGAAGTGTACAGGTCTGATGACGTTGTAATGGGATATGTAGGATATTATTTATAAGTGAAAAGGAATTCCAAGAAAAACTAATAATTTCATCAAAAACAGAACTCAGCTTATATTATCATACCTAATCTTGTAGTAGAGGAATTTAATAAATTCTTTCCTGGAATTACAAAAACTTGGTCCAATTGAAACAAGATAATTTATTCCCCTTCAATATTTTTGTTTCTGGATGGCATCAAAGAAATTTTTGAAACTTGTATTTTGAATACAAGGAATAGATTAGGTATTAGTGAAATTCCTTTTTCACTATTTTCAAAAAAAGGTTCGATATATTTTATGTACCAATTTGAAAGTGATTAACGCAAAATTATGGCAATTATCATGGCCACAAGAAAGTGATACACACACACACACACACACACACA
>JAAAKQ030355250.1:0-28746 GCA_010016005.3 Zanna intricata
TGTGTGTGTGTGTGTGTGTGTGTGTGTGTGTGTGTGTGTGTGTGTGTGTGTGTGTGTGTGTGTGTGTGAGCGCGCGCATGAACTCTTTCTCCATTAGACATTACATGAATTTCAAAGCAGAATATGTAACAATAATAACACTAATGGTATTCACATTTATTTTATTTGAAAATTTAATATATTTATTAGGATCAAAATTATCATATGTATTTCTACTAAGTAGTCTGTACAATAATTAACTAGATAGATAGCTGATTATTTTTTATTTTAATTTTATCTAGTTAAGTATTTTTTTTTTTAAATTATTTGTTTTGATATCTCTTATAATTCAACACACATTAATTTTACAAAATTGAGTATTCATAGGATTCCAAAGATAATTTTCTTTATTTTGCAAAAAGAACTCCATACAAATTGTGCTTTTTTCAAGTAACATTAAACAACAAATAAAAATATCCAATTATTAAAAGTAGAAGTGACAATCAGTTATTTTGAATATTTTTTTAACTTTAAAATACTACAATTTGAGAGCGAATTAATGAAACACTGGCAAAAAAAATTTAATTATCATGTTAAAATGCTACATATTATTACAAAAATTAAAAATTAAAAAGAGTCGAGGTAATAAAGGGATGCCATCATCAAATCTAATAAAATATAACTGGCCTTCGCGGCGCGAGTGGTAGCGTCTTGGCCTTTCATCCAGAGGTCCCGGGTTCGAATCCTGATCAGGCATGGCATTTTTCACACACGCTACAAATCATTTATCTCATCCTCTAAAGATATACCTAACGGTGGTTCCGAAGGTTAAACACCAAAAAACTAAATAGAAAAAAAAAAACAGGAATAACAAACAAAAGCCTTAAATGTGACAATAGGTTTCCCAATATTAAATAATATGAGGCTATGGTTAAACAAAATATTACTTGTAATCTTACATAAGCAAGTTTAGATTCATGTTATTTAACAGAAACCAAGAAAAAAATCAACTTGAGTAGATAAACTTCCCATCTTTACTTTGTAAGGAAAAGAGACTAATCTGCTAACTTAATAGAAAAGAACGTAAAGTACCAAAAATGTTAAAAATAAGTTATATCAATAATTCCACCCAACTGTGTCACAGGATATGTGGTGTGGGAGAATTGTCTGAACATTTTGTGAAATAGAAATGATATCTTTTTGAAGGAAACAGTTTTCTGCAAAATGTGCAGAAGAAAGAACAATAAATTTAGTAGACCATGTCTAAAATATTATATATCCAAAAAATAGGTTGATAAGAATTACAGAAGAAAATGCAGAAGATGAACTGTTTTGCTTTAAGTAAGGGAAAGGAACCTGACATGCCAACAGGCTGCTAAGATGGTTGGAAAGAGATATTTGTACATTAGGAGAAGGAAGAGTGTATTTTTCATAGATTTAGAAAAGCCACTGGATACAGTCAACTGATAAAAAATGATGGTCATTCTTAAAAAGAAAGAAGGTCAAAAGAAAATAATAATAAGACTGAAGGTTAATTAAAGGATTATGCAAGAAACAAACAGCAGCAACAAAAGTAAATAAGAAGACAGGATGGGTTTAAGATAGGATGTTCGGCAAGGAGACTGTCTCTCACTGATACTATTCAACATTAAAGATACAATAAGGAAAACAGTAGAAGATAGAGAAGAAGGAATAAATACAGGAGAATGAAAAATAAGATGCATCAGATATGGTAATTCTAGTTGATATCATAAAAGCGCTTCAAAGAATGTGAATAGACTTGTGATTTCACTAGCTTTGAAATGAAGAGTTAGTGAAGGAATGAAAGAATATGGAATGAAAAATAAATATAACAAAACTAAAGAAATGGAAATAAACAACAAAAATGATTTAGTAGCAAGGACAAGTGAATGAAGAATAGAACAAATAAAACATTACAGATATTTGAATACTATGATGAAAGTAGACTGAAAGAAGACAATGGAAATAAAAGGGAGAATAATGATTACAAAGGAAACTTTCATTAAGAAGAGGGAATTTCTATGAAGTAAAAGTCTGAACTTCAGGTTGAGGAAGACACCTAATGCTATATATAGTCTTGTATGGGAGTGAAGCAATGTGCGATAAGGAAGAGGGGTGAGGAATGGATTGAGGCTTTTGAAATATCACATAATGAGAAGGATGCAAAAATTAAGATGGACAAATAAAGTGAGGAATGAAGAAGTAATGAACATGATTAAAAAAGAAAGAGCACTTAAGCAGGAAGTGGACAAAAAAAATGAAACCAGTTAGCACATGTGGTTACTGGAATGTTGACAACTGCAATGGAAGGATAAGGAAAAGGAGAAAGGAACCAAGGAAGAAGAAGAATGAATATAGATAAGGAATAATAGATATGAACAATAGGTGAATTGAAGATTAGAATAACCTAGTGGATGAAAGAGAAGGCTGAAGTAAAAGTGTGTGGAGACAGTAGTAGTGCAAAAAACCTGCTGGCAAGCAGAACATCAGATGATAACTAGAAACCTCAATAACAGAAAATTTATTAAATAAGAAAGCTTTTTACGAAGAAGATTCCAAAAGTTCACTGATAAATGTTGCATCATTGACAGTAGTTCTTGTGATTAGTTGACAAAAAGTTGTCTTAATTTATATTTTATTTGTGGGGACCCTGCAAGTACTACAAATGCATTTATGTATCAAGTAATACACACTTCACTGACTATCATCAGTGAAACTGGTCTACTATTTGAAGGAGATCTAGAAACTATCTTCATAGTGGTTTCCTTGCCTTTTACAGTAGTTCCTGTGCAGATAGTTCCTCATAGTGTAGATAATTTCTCACCTTGTAGCTGCTTTCTTTTTATATCATCTCTTTTCTCTTTGTATCATCATTTTCCTTTTCAGTCGGGGTAGATCAAACTCCATAAATGTTTACTGATGTTGCCAACCTCCATAACACAAGTGGTAGTGTGTCGGCCTTTCATTTGGAGACCCAGGTTTGAATCCCAGACAGGCATGGCATTTTTCACACACGCTACAATTCATTCATCTCATCCTCTGAAGATATACCTTAACGGTGGTTCCGGAGGTTAAGCAAAAAAAAAGAATTTATGAAGATCACGCCATCCTTGATGTTATCTCTTTTTGAATAAATGGCCTTTGAACCTGTTCACTGATTTTATATTTACTGAATAAAGGACTTTTAAAAGATTTTCTGACTACTTACTTAAAATTTTCCTTTTAAAGAAATAATATTACTACTACTACAAGTAGAATTTTTAAATAAACATAATCAAATACATCTAATTTTAAGTTTCATAATAGAGCTTAATATATCTATCAATGCTTGTTGTCATGAATTTAATTATTTATTATCTTCAGACAATTATTTATATAATTAATACTTTTGTGAACTATTTTGAATGACAATAACCTATACTGTTAATTATCACTTTTGTACTTTAGAATACTGGTCTAATAAAGGATTTTTCAAGATTTTCCTTGATTCTTTAAGATAAACATTAAAGCAATTCTTGGTTATCTATAAAATAGTACACCATCATTACTTTTTTTATTAATGAAAAATTGATTTTTTCTACAGCTAAGCTAAATTTTCATTAAATTTAATCTGATTTTTGCACACAGTAGTAATTTTATTGCAAGTAAATTAAAATTTATCATTAATATGGATAGCATGTTTACAGTAGTAATGTACAGTGATAGCATGTATATTAGACCTGATTTCCAGCTTTCAACTATCTACTTTGATTCTATTATTTATGAGTAAAGTATGTATAAAAAATAAAGTTAATTAAGTATTAAAAAAATATATATTGAGTGTAATATTCATAATTTACACTCTAAGAGTGACATAATTCTAAGTCTTGCAGTTACTCATATCTATTTGAATGTAAATTAATTTAAAAAATACATAATTATAATGTTTTATTTTTTATTTATTTTTTTTTGGAGTGAGGTGGAAATGAATTTATGCACAGAGGTATTATTCAATCACAATCATCGAACTACTGACTAAAAACTTACCAAGACTCAACTCGGAATGTTTAACAAAATACTTCAGGACAAGTCCTCCTATCCTAATACTGCCACTTAACTTCCACAACTATCCAGGTCCCCCTTCTTGGTACTGAGAATGCTGCCAAAAAATCGGACTAACCCTCCCAGCTGCTCAAGTCAGGGAGCATCATCACCACCATGTTGGGGGGCAGAATGCTCCAAGATCTGTCTCTGGTTTCCCTTGATCTGCTGCACATTTGAAAAAGGTGTGCTTGATATCATCCCACACACCGGGGTAATAGAGACAGTCGGGGGACATCACTTTCCCTATGACATGGAGATTGAAATTACCCGTGATCCATTAAAAACTGGGTTATGTAGTACTTCGTCTCTTCATTTGTCCATGGTCTGATCAGAGGGATAAGCGCTGTCCATCGTCCTCTGGTCTTATGGTTCCAGGTCACTTGCCATGCGAGAAACGTGCAAGTCTGTACTGCCCTGGCAATGGTGACCAAGTCTTCCCCCGCCCGTTGCCTCCTGTAGGCCTCCTAGGACCACTGAGGAAATTTTTTTTCAGCCCACAGCTACAGAGACATGGCGTCAAACCAATTGATCCAATATTATGAATGAATATATTGTTCAATGCCACCTCATAGCGACTAGACCAAGAACCACTCACATACCTTACAGTAAAGAAGTCCATAGAATGGTTTTGGAATATTTTCCTGAACTTGCCGAAAAAACAGTACAGAATATATATTACATCAACAACGATATCTTGATTAAGGCAAGAGTATCACACAAATAATCTAACAAATCAAGCGAGAGGTGAAAACGGAACTGGGAATGATGGATAGAGATTCACAAGACGGGTACAACAGTACACTGTAGTAGAGGAAGAAACAGAAAATGAGAAAAAAATGTATTTTAAGAACTGCATATGTTGAATGATAAAATTGACCCTATAAAACATCCCACCATGCCTACATTAAAAACCAATTATCAAACCAATCAAATAATTACAAAAATTAATGATATTCTCAGACTTAAAATTATGGCTGATTATAGTCAAGAGAGGTTGCACTCTGCTCTCTATGTTTATGCTGCCACAGTTTTCAAATTGCATGAGCAAGACATCTGTCCTAAGAATGTCCAATTTATGTGTAAAAACAATAAACTCCCGCTATGGCAAAAAATATAAATTAGCTGATGTAAGGATGAAAATTAGTATATTGACCCAAAATTGAAATGGTAATTTTCACTCAGGATGGTGGAGAATACCAAAAGGAGTAAGTAGCTTAACAAATTCTCAAAATCAAACTCCCCATTGTATAATGGAAAGCTTGAAACAGATCTGGCAGCTCTATCAAAATGAATGAGATGGTATAAGGTTACCCAGCGGAGAAAGACACAAAACAGAATGTTTGAAGGGAACAAAAAAGCATTTTACTGTAAGATCCAATTATTGATAGATAAAGATAAAAAAGTAACTAAAGAATGGAACCAGGAATCAGCGTACCCAAGACGATCTGAAGTGGAAGAGTTCATTTTAGAACTGAATATTGAATACATTTTACTGGGTTTCATAATATTACAAACATTACCAATCTCACATCACATTTTCTCTAGTATCCTGAGTTTGGAACATGTTATTATTGAGGATAGCTCTCACTTTTGAAACTGACTTGTGATTTATAACTCTAACAGTCGGCTATTAGTTAAGTGGTATAATATTTATACCACTTAACCATATACTACATGCAATGTACTAAATGAAATTTCTTCCTATTGAAAACCCATTTCTCTAAACTATTTAGTCCTCCTTTTTTTTAACATATCAACTTAAAGCGTGTAAAGTATTTCCAAAAAAAAAGCATTTAGAATCATGTTTTCTTAGAATAATAATGTTCATTATAAAGCCAGTCGATATAATTAATAGGTATTTGTTGAAAAGGAATCTCATTTTGTTGAATTTAGTGACCTGATATATCTACATATATATATATATATATACTCAACTGATGAACTAGCAGTGAAATACGATGAACTATTAATCACCTTAATGAAGCTAACAATCAAAAACCAATTCACTCCTTTCTTTCCATAATATGGCATTGATGACTTATTTTGTATGGAATATTTTTATATGCCCTGTACAAATCATGAGACCTTGCCGATGATGAGGAGGCTTGTCTGCTCAGTGATATAGGGTAGTTGGGCGAAAGGTGCAACCATATCGGAGAGGTATCCATTGGGAGTCAGACTAAGGAATGATTCCTCAAAGAAGACAGCAGCTCTTTCAGTAGTTGTTAAGGACATAGGACAGGAGGATTTAAACGGCCATAGCAACATCACTCAGTCTTTTGAGTATTGCCGAGCTGAAAGCAATGGAAAACTATGGCTGTTTTTTTTTTCCAAGAAAATGTGACTCTCTGCATTTTCATAAAATAAAAATTGAGGTACCTTCGTTGGTAAAAATTCTGGAGGTAAACTAGTCGAGGGAAATGGATAGGTTAAATGTAGATGTAGTAGTAATTAGTGTTGTTCGCTGGGAAGAGGAAAATGACTTTTGATCAGATGATTTTAGAATAATTAACTCAGCAGCAAATAAAGAGTAGACAGGAGTAGGATTCATTCTGAATAAGAAGATAGGGAAGAGATAGAGTATTTCAAAAAGCTTAACGATAGAATCATTGTAATAAGGATAAAATCAAAACCTAAGTGGATAACGATTTTTATGTCTATATGCCTACAAGTGCCCATGATGATGATAAAGTGGAGTGTGTAAACAAAGAAATTGATAAAGCAATTAAAAACATAAAAAGAGATGAAAATTGAATAATAGTTGGAGATTAGAATGCAAGCACTGGTAAAGGCAAGGAAGGAAATATTGTGGGTGAATACAGGCTGAGCAAAAGGAATGAAAGAGAAACTGACGTATTGAGTTTTGCATGAAGTATAATTTAGTACCCAGTTAAAAAAATCATAATAAAAGAATATACACATGGAAAAAACCTGGTGATACTGCAAGGTATTAGACAGATTACATCATGATTAAACAAAGATTTAGTAATCAACTTCTCGATTGCAAAGCATATCCTGGAACACACATTGATAGTGACCATAATTGACAGTGATAATGAAATGTAGATTAGGGTTTAAACATTTGAAGAAAAGGTGTCAGACTTATCCTTGGAATTTAGAAAAGTTTGAGAAATAGGAGATATAAAAGAATTTTGAGGAGGACATCGCAAGAGGTCTGAATAAAAATGATGAGATAGAAAATATAGAAGAAGAATAGGAGAATATTAAAAAGGAAATTCTTAAATCAGCAGAAGCGAACTTAGAAGGAACAAAGAGAACTGCTCAGGAACAAAGAGAATAAAGGAAAAGGAACAAGAAGAAAACCTTGTATATCAGAGGATATATTGCAGTTGATGAATGAACGTAGAAAGTATAAGAAAACTAGTGATGAAGAAGGTAAAAGGAATTATCAACAGGTAATAAATAGGAAGTGCAAATTAGCCAAAGAAGAGTGGATTAAAGAAAAGTATTCAGAAGTGGAAAGAGAAATGACCATTGGTAAAATAAATAGAGCATACCGGAAAGTAAAGGAGAATTTTATGATACATAAAATAAATTTAATAAAGATAGTATACCAATTTATAATATGAAAGAAAAGGTTGATAGGTGGGTGGAATATATTGAAAAGTTATATGGAAGAAATGAATTAAAAACTGATGTTGTAGAGGAAGAAGAAAGTCAAAGAAAATGAAAAGGGATATACAATACTGAAATCTGAATTTAATAGAGCATTAAAATATTTTAATGGTAGAAAGTCTTCTGGGTTAGACGGGATACCAGCAGAATCACTGTGCAGTGGAGGTGAGGAAGCGATAGATAGATTATACAAACTGGTATGTAATATTTACGAAAAAGGAGAAGTTCCATCAGACTTCAAAAACAGTGTTATTATCATGATTCCAAGGAAAGCAGAAGCAGATAAATATGAAGAATACAGAACAATTAGCTTAACTACTCATGCATCAAAAATCTTACTTAGAATTCTGTACAGAGAATTGAGAGGAGATTTGAAGAAGTGTTAGCAGAAGACAAGTCTGGTTTCAGGAAAAGTATAGGGATGATGGAACCAATTTTAGCACTCAGATTAAGAATAGAAGGAAGATTAAAGAAAAACAAACCAACATTCATGGCACTCTTGAGATTGCAATCTCAATATTTAGAAGAGCATTTCATAACTGAAATAAAATGTTCAACATTTAAAAAAATTTAAGATTCAAGTATAGAGATAGAAGAATAATTGCTAACATTTACAGGAACCAAATTGCAACAGTAATAATCGAAGAACATAAGAAAGAAGGGGTAATAAAAAAAGAAGTTTGACAAGGATGTTTCCTATCTTCATTACTTTCTAATCTTTTCATAGAACTAGCAGTTAATGAAGTTAAAGAACAATTTAGCACCGGAGTAACAGTGCAGAGTGAATAAATAAAGATGCTATGATTTGCTGATGATATAGTAATTCTAGCATATAGTAAACAGGATTTAGAAGAAACATTGAATGGCATGGATGAAGTCCTACGCAAGAACAGCCTCATGAAAATAAACAAGAACAAACTGAAAGTAATGAAATGTAGTAAAAATAATGTAGATGGATCACTGATTATAAAAATAGGAAGAGAAAAAATTACGGAGGTAGAAGAATTTTGTTATTTGGAAGTAGAATTACTAAAGATGGACAAAGTAAGAGGAATATAAGATACCAAATAGCACAGGTGAAATGAGCTTTCAGTCAGAAAGCCTTATTTGCTTACATCAAAAATTAATTTAAACATCAGGAAAACATTTCTGAAAGTATATTTTTGGAAATTAACTGTATATGGAAGTGAAACGTAGACGATCAGAGTACCTGTGAAGAAGAAAAGATTTGAACCTTTTGTAATGGGGTGGTACAGGAGAATATTAAAAATTAGACGGGTGGAAGTAATAAATGAAGAGGTGTTGCAGCAAATCAATGAAAAAAAAAGCATTTGGTAAAATGTAGTTAAAAGAAGAGACCGACTTATAGGCCACATATTAAGACATCCTAAATATTCATATTGATATTGGAGGGACAGGTAGATGGAAAAGATTGTGCATGCAATGCTTGGAATATGAAAAACAAATTATTGGGGATATAGGATCTAGGAGATATGCCGAAATTAAATGACTGGCACTAGATAGGGAATCTTGGAGAGCTGCATAAAACCAGTCAAACGATTGGAGATAAAAAAAATTATATGACCCTTTTTAAAGCAATTCTGCACTTTCAGGTCACCTGAAATTATTAAGGTTATGAAATGTTATTTATAATTAGGCCAGTAATTAATTTTTAAACCACTAAAAAATAAATAAAAATTATTTAGTGTGTTGTAATAAAAATTATAGTTGTATTGCAACAGTGTTATAGCTAAAGATAATAATAGAGATAAAATGCTAAACATTACAGCTAGAAGACTAAAGAAAAACAAATGCACTATACCCATCCCTAATAGGAAAGAGAAGCAAAGAAAAACAAAGAAGATTGATAGATGAGATTAAACAGGAATAAGGAGAGCTCAGTCTTCAACAGCAAGAGAATGAAATGAAACAAATGAATGTTTATAGCAAAGACCTCAGATTCTCATAAAGAATAGAGAGACTGTAATAATAATAAAGTACTGTTAAATGACTACTTTAAAGAAAACATATAAAATTATAAATAAGGTAATTTGTAACTTTAAAGTTGCAAATAAAACTACTTTATATTTTCATAACCAAGTTTTTATATATTATAAAATAAACTTATTAAATTTAGATCAGCTAAGTATTATTTCAATTTTCTTACAAAAAGAGAATAAGTGTTTAACCTTGCAAATAATTATAACAATGTTAATATACCCCATTAACATTAAAAAAATCTTTTAAGAAATTTAAATTAGAATCTTTATTTTTTTTGTATAGAAAAGGTCAAAAAATATAAATGATTAAACAAATAAAAAATAAGTTATTAACAAAAAAAAAAAAAAAAACCACTATAAAATTATTTAAAAACTCAAAAATGATTAAAAGTACAATAATATTCAAAATTATACCATGTTATATAATATAGAAAAATAATCAATTATACTGCATGTTCCATGCTTACCCTTTTGTAGTAGCATAATAATTCTTTTTGGGAACAGTATGAGGTTAATTGTACTCTGTTTATAGATTTAGAGGATGTTATTGGCTTTCACCATGCATTGTTGTTACATGATTCTTTATAATCTAACTAATGGTGTCATTTTTATTTTAAAAATACTACATATTCAGTTTCCCATATGGTAAATTAATTAGTAACACAGACAGTGTTCAATGCAGTTTCCCATTAAAATGAGTACAATAATTTGTTCTTTCACCTCACTTGTTATTCATACAGGCCTTAACAGACTTTCTTATTTAGTCATCTCTATAAAGCATCAAAAGTATAAGATAATGAAGTCAAAGTTACTTTCTCTGAGAGTTGCGGTGTTCATTATATAGCCAGTTTCTTTTATAATTAGGGTGAACCTATTTTTCAGCCTAAATGTCACATAGATCATTGATACCAGTGTTCTTTAGTGGTTCGGTTTCAATTAACCAGACATCTCAGAAATGATCAATTTGAGGCTGTGCTAGACTACACCTCATTTACATTCATACATATCATTTTCATTCATCCTATGAAGTCATATCTTATGGTTGTTCTAGAGGCTAAACAGAAAAAAATAAGAGAGAGAGCCTAAATTTCAGTGGGCTTATCATGTTGATATACAACTGAATGTTTGACTCGGTAAAGAAGACAACAAGAATCCATGCTTTATTCTCACAGTAACCTGATATAGAGTGCTTGTTTTCCTTGAAATTAGCTAAGATATTTATTATGTCACATACACTCATTCATTTGTAATGTCTAATTCTTACACATAAGCATCTTACATTGGTATTTTAGGATTCTCTACCTTCTAAATTATAATATAGATATTCTTACTGCAATAAGTACCACTTTATATGATTAAAAAGTTTTTTTTTCAATTCTACATCAATTTACCCATTGGCCTTACACAGAACCACTGGCCTCCAAGCTCAAAAAAAAAAAAAAATTAAATAAACGTTTTTTTAAGTTAGCTGAATAAAAATACAAGAGAGAATTTATAACCAAAGATAGCCATGGACTGGATGATTTTATTAATTTTTAAATAAATGGAATTAAAATACTTAATATTTATTTTCAAATTATTTGTATTTAAACTATTCTTTTTTATTGTTCAATATTATATGGCTATTATTTAAACACTACTAAAGTCTAGGGTGTAAATAAAAAAATACAATAAAAATTACAGTTTTAAAAATAATTTAATAAACATAAAACACAAATATGAAATGAATATTTTGAAGAAATCATATTTTATGTTGGAAAATTAATTTTAGTGTATTTTTTACAGTTTTGATGGATGCATAAAATAAACTACACTTAACAAGACAGTACAGTATACAGTATGTACAAACATTTTGTACATATAAGTAGTACTCAGAATTTCCTCATATCACAGGCCTATCATAATGTACTTTACCATTTGCATTAGGATTTCATAATTGAAACATTCATTTTTTCCAGTTACTATTTTAATAATTTACCTCTTACTTCTTAACAACCTGGTCCTTACAAGATTAATCGTCCATTGCATATCAATTTCAAAGTTGAGAATTCTAAACTCAAGTAGGCAATTAATTTTATATGGATTTAAATACTAGATCACGGACATTGGTATTCTTTGGGGGTTGGGTTTCAATTAACCGCACATCTTAGGGATGTTCAACCTGACACTATACAAGACTACACTTCATTTATATTCATACATATCATTCTTAATCATCCTCTGAAGTAATACCTTATGGTGGTTATGGAAACTAAAGAGGAAAAGAAAAGATACCTTCAAAGACCTGAAATATCAGGATAAACAAAACCCTTTTACATGCATTTTAAAATGAAGTGGTTCTGTTGTATCTTTGATGATTTTCTTTTTGTCAGTTATTCAGCCACATTTATTGTGCATTTAGAATCGACACGCATGTCAGTTTGCAATTCTCTAAGTAGAGGTATGTGATTTCGTGACTCTACTGATTTTGAAATAAGAACTATAGGTTGGTATTAAATTTTCCTTCATTGTGCTCAAGTTTAGAAGTCTTTAGACATGCTTTAGAATACGGTTGTACGCAAATAGCATTTTTAGTTGTATAGACTGAGTAGTTGTAGTACAAGGTTTTTTTAAAAATTTATTATAACCCCCCCCATACATATTGAAGTCCACACAATAAATTTATAACTAATGAAAGTGATAAACATTGTTAAATTGTTTTGTTAATAATATTTGGTATTTTGTTAATAATATTTCATTTCTATATTTAATAATAATATTTTGTTAATTTTACTTCATTTGTATGTTAATAGTAGTTGAATAATTCAGTCTTTATTATGTGTGTTCACATTTCAAACTTTCTAGAAAGTACGAGATTCTACTAGAAACAGTAAAGCTGTATTTTTGTTTGAATTATTATTTTTACTAAAGAATGAATTTTTATTTTTTCAATTGACAATGATAAAGTTTAGCTTTGTAATTAAAGTAATTATTTATATTGATTAGAATTAATTGTATTTATAAATAATGAAGATATTTGTAATAGAAGCAAATAGAATTTTATACTGATTTCTAGACATCAGCTAACAGTGTATATGTATATATATATATATATATATATATATATATATATATATATATATAAACCGGGTCGAGCGACCCGTGGATTGGTTCATTTGTGTGACGTGTTCTGAAGGCTACACTGTCGCTTGTAGTCTGCGCAAATTTTAAATTTGTTTCATATAGATTTTGTTGAGCGTTGTAAATGTTTGTTTGTTGTTGTGTTAAATAAATTATTGTGAGGAAGTTTGATATCATGTTGGTTATTTGCGAATCATGTTCTCACTATAATTGGCAACCGTGATAATATTGTTAAAAAATTGGGGGCTATATATGAATCATTCGCTCACATCATAGTTCAATTAATGATTCTTATTTGAATACATTACTTAATTTCCTGATGAATAAATTTGGGTACTTTTAAACTACCCCAATGTCAATATTTCATCAATGAGTTCATTGATGCCAAAGCTGAAATAATATTACTTCGGAATTTTATATAACAATCCAATAATATTAATAAATCTGTGCTATAGATGAAAGAAAAGTAATAAATACTTATTTTAAATATGGCTTAGTTTGTAACAACTAAATATCATTATATCAATATAATATCTATAATAGATCCTTTCTCAATTGAGTACTCTTCATAAAATCTCTTCAAAAAATATTAAATTTTCTTAGTTCATTATAAAATAATTTACTATCTGAAGTAATGGTTGTTAAAAGATGTTAAGTACAGATTAGAGATGAAGTTGAATAATATTTAGAAAATATGACTCCTTTTATTAAAAGAGGAACAATAGTTTAGTTAAATAGGAGATGAATCTTTAGTAAAATAAGATTTTTAAATAATATATCTTAGATGATACTACATCCTTCTGAATTTATTGCTAAGTTCACGTGCATTTTATCCAGTGTAACATCCACACCTACATACAAAAGTACTTGTGATAGGTAAAAACTCTTCATTAAAAATAATTAATAATAGAAAAAAAAAAATATATATATATATATATATATATATACTTTATACATATATATATATATATATATGAAGTACAAGTATGTGCTATACATAAAAAGAACTGAACCTCCCACCCACTACACCATGATTTTATAAATAGCTAGGTCAGTGAACTCATTAATCTGGCTGAGAAGAAAACAAAAGACGACAAGAAGGAGGAAAAGACAGGATCAGGATCGGAAACTTGTTATATTATATAGAAGAGTTTAGTAAGAGAGAATTAAAGGGGGAAAATTATGAAAAAAATAATGAGAGAAGATTCTATATATAAACAATGCTATACAATATAATATATTTTCAGATAATCAATATCATCTATACATTATATTTTGAAAACATAAAATGAATTTAGATTTAATTTTTTAACAAATTTAAATACTAGAAAAGTAAATACTAAATTTAAATTTTACATTTAAATACTTAAAAAACAATTATATAAAATTAAATAATGAGATAAATAACATTCGAAGTGTAGCTTCAAAAAATGGGTATGATTCTAATTTAATAAATAAATTATGTAACAGAATAAAAAATAAAATATACATAAAGGACGAAATAAAAGTAATAAATAACAATACAATAAATGAATAAGCCAAAACTGAAAACAATATAAATAATATAATTAAAATATTTTAATTGCAAAAACAGCATTTACAACAAATAATAAAATACATAAATAATTAGGACCTTTTTATAAAAATAAATCATGATAATAATTATAATTTATAGAAACAAGACATGTATAGTCTCAATTGTGAAAACTGTGACCCAAAATATATTGGAATGACAAATTACAAATCGCTCATTCTTCATGTGGATTAAGGAATATATTAATTATATGATTAAAAATAATAAAGATAGATCTAATTTTACAAAACATATTTTAGAAATTGGACATAATTATAATCCTAACGAAGTCATTAAAATATTAGAAAACAGAAACAATTATCATAAAACCAGCATTTTAGAAAAATTTCAGATATATTTGAATAATAATAAATTAATGAATGAACAAGTCAAATTAGATAATGATCTCCTATAAAAGCAAATTGCACAACAATTATTATTTAATAGGTCGGTATTATTTCATTTCATATAACATAATAGTTGTAAACATCTTATGGTTATGAAGTTACATTTTTATTAACTTATAATTCATTTTATTAATTGATAATCAACTACTATGTACATAATAATTTTAATTCAATTTAGCTAAAATTATACATAAAAAATTTATAAGTATGAATACTAAATCAATAACTTCAAATATTCCCCAATGGTGGAGAAGCGACTCCAAAAAAAAGCACTCGAATATTTATATTAAAAATTGTTGGTAGGTGGAAATATTATTCTAAACAAAAAATGAACTTAAAAAATAAATAAAACTTACTTCTAAAAAGAAAAAATAATATTATTCAAATGTTTTTAAATTTCTATTTTTTGACAAATCTAAAACAAACTACCATGAACAAGCTTAATTTTTAATTTGACACAGATTTTACAAACTGTTGAACGTCAAAAATAAAACTGACAACATTATTGTTTAATTTTTTTAAAACGCTTTTTGAATCAGTTTATTGTTATTTTAGAAAATATTTTAATTGATATATGTACAAAAAGTAAAAATACCAGTCTTAAAAAAATTAGTTTATAAAAGAACAAAAAAAAAGGAAAAGCTAGCTCTAGATAAAAATAAACAAAGGGAATGCTGAGAAATAATGCAAGATGTGAATAGACTATATTGATTCCTGATCAGTAAATTCCTATAAAAGAAAAGTAACTATGACTTGATTAAATATTTTCTTCCAAGTAGGTGAATAAACAACATTTACATAATTATAGGAAATTAATGATAGTCACAAGTTGTTTTTTAATTTTTTTGTGGTTAGCCCAACTATGGACTATGCAGATATAATTTCTTCTGGTTTCATTTTCTTTTCTTCTAATATTCTTTCATTCTTTCATCATGTTTGGTCTTTTTTCCAAATATTTTACTTTATGTGATTCTTTACCTTTCTCACTGTTTAAATTCAAATTTATGTATTTTTTGTGTGAATAGCTTTCTATCTTTCATTTCTGTTCTTGAATCCCTAGATTCTGTAATTATTTTTTAATTTATTGTGAGAATCTATGGTTGCTCTTTTGTCCCTAGAGTTTAATGAATATTTGTTTATTTAATCTCTGTGATTCTGTACACATTTTCCAGAAATCTCAGGCTTCTTCTTCTTATCACTTTTCTATATATTCTATTTTTTCATACAATTCTTGGTTGGATTTCATTCTGTATCTGTCTGTTACTTTCTTGGAGCCTGGGATTGTTCTCAGAGTTCTTTGTTTTTATTTTCTTTAATTAATCCGGATTGGTAAGTTGTGATGTTTCACTTTCATATAGCAGTACTAGCCTCACAACTGTCAAATAATGTCTGAGTTTGGCGCTTTTTTTATTGTAGACATCTGTAGTCAGAAAACATTATTTATTCTTTCTTCTCTTTTATACTTCTGCTCTACTTGTACTTTTGTATTTTATTGTTTCCTCTAGATATTTAAAAGTAGGTAAACTTTAATATTTCTATATACTGTGCTAATTTTCTTTTTGGGATAATTTAATTACTAAGCATTATTTCTGAATTTTCAAAGGATATCTGTAGGATATTTTAAGAAAATCTCTCAAAGAGAGTTCCTCTCAATTTCCTTTCAATCTCCGATTTTTTATTTCCTTTCAATCTCTCAAAGAGAGATTTTTTCAAAGGAAATCTCTCACCCACCAGTTTTAGATCCTGTACTTGTTGAATCACTTCTTTTTATTCTATTTCTGCTAGCAAAGCCGATTCATCCACAAAGTTCAGACATCTGATTGGTTTGCACTGTTGACTGTCTATCCTTATTCCTTTTTTGTTCTTTTTTCAGAAGGTTTTGTAATATTTTTTCCAGGATAAGGTTGAAAAGGAGAGGAGATAGTCCATCTCTTTGTCTTAATCCTGTTTTAATTTTGAATGGGATCTCATATATCCTCTGAATTTAACTTTTGATATTGAGGTTTGTGAAGGTTAGCTCTGTGAGTTTGGTTGTTTTGTTGTTTACCCTACATTCTTTCATCATTTGTAGTTATGTTTCTTTTGTATAGAGTAGTATGCTTTTTTGAAGTCTACAAATGTAATAAATGCTGCCTTGAACATGATGTGCCCTTCCTGAATTCTCCAGTTATTCTCCTAATTTTTTTTCAATCTGGAGTTCAACACTGTTTACCAAGGCTTTTGAGACATCTTATATGTAACTGGGGGCAATGAAACCTATCTGTAATTATTGACATCTGTTTTGTCACCCTTCTTGTGGAATGGATTATGGCTAACTTCCATTACTCAGTAATTTTCTTCTCCTGCCTAATATTTTGAAAAGGTACTGTATTGTGTTATGAAGGTATCATCCATTAATTTCTAAAATTATAAGTATTTATTTTACTTAATTTTAATTAATAATGGCTCATGCAGTATTTTAATGAAAAGAAAACTCTTATAAATAAAGTCTTGCATATTTAAAAATTATAATACAAGTTCATCATAACTGTATTCCCATCATTGAAAAATACATTCACAATTGTTAGTTCTTTTGAATTGCAACATATAAGGAAACTTTTTCAAATTTTTTAGATTTTGGGCTTTTTTGAAAACTTTTGGACCAGTTGATTGCAGTCAAAAGGGGAGGTGCACAATTAGATGTTACAATAATCCTAAATCCAAAGTTTTAACATCTTACAGCTAATCATTTTTGAGTAATTCAAGATACATGTGTTTACATACATGCATACATATGTACGTATAGACATCACACTAAAACTAGTCAAAATGGATTCAGGGATCATCAAAGTAGATGTTTCCACTGAAATCTGAAAACCAAAATTTTTCATGATCAAAATACTTCCTTTACTTTGTACAAGGAAGTAAAAAGAGACAAAAAATATTTAAACAAAAACAAATATTTTACTTTTTCTTCTTTTATACCTATAAACATTTAAATAAGTAAAATAAATGAAATTTGTGTTGGTATTTTGGAATGTTAAAATGTTCGAAACCTCTTCTACTGTTATGCAATTCTGATTTTATCAAGGTTTATTGACATAGCTTCAATGTTAATTCTTATTGCACATAATAAGTGTGAGTGTTATTTCATTTACTCTTATCATAGGCAGCACAGTGCCTTTATTTTTTGTTTTTTTTTTTTTTGTTCATTTAATGTAATCAAAGTAATGTGATAGTAACTCATAAAAAAGTTTTTTCTCGAGCGTACCTAATATTGCTTTGCCTTTAAAAGAAACCATAACAGATTTTGTCAGAAGTAGATATATTGCAAACATCAATAATGTTACTAGTTTTCAAATATAAATAACAATATGTTGATTTAATAGTTTTTTGTGTGAAAATATAATGTAGCTGTGAAATTTTGTAAAAAAGAGAAGAGAGATAATGAATAAATAAATTTCAAAAATAGTTGTTTCTTATTTGTAATTCATAATTTATTTGATAAATTTTAAGTAAAAATAATAGTCATTAATATCTAAAAACCTAATGCTATAATTAAAACAGAGGTTTGTCAATCGCAAAACAGGAAAGTATCCTTTGCCAAAGATTATTGCTACATTACATTGAAGGATTTTATACTGATAACTTTTTAAATTGACAACTAAATGTATAGCACATTGAATGTCTTTTGAGATAAAACAAAGTTAACTTTACTGTGTAGGTTATAAAAATGGATTGTATATGTAGAATATAGAAGTAAGTTATTTCAAATATATAAATTTAGTAAGAAACAAATTGATTCATCCATCATAATGTAAAAATTTTTGTACTGTTATCAATTACAGAATAACTTTAAGATTTTCTTTTTACCTAATAAATAATCTGCTGTAATGAAATGATACACAAAGTAAATTAAAATAAATAAATATTACAAAATAATTTCCGAAAATATAAAATATAAATTTCTATATTAAAACTTATTGTTATTATGAAGTGATTCAAAATTTATTTGGTAGTTATTTGCATATGCATCATTTTTAATTTTATAGTATACTTTTAATGTTACATGGAATGTATTAGAAAATGTGGATTATGAGGTGAACCTGAACTTTTTAGAAACAAGAAGTTCATATGCCTAAATCAGTGAGTGCTCTTGTCAATTCAATGAACCTGCTGATCCAAAAAATTTAGATTTTGGACTTTTTATTAACTGCAGTAATAAGCCCTCATTGAGAGCTTTCCAATGATATACCATAAGTGGTACTTATTTTCATTGGCTCCGGAGTTATAGTCAAATAAAATGTTAATTAATGAAATATTTGGACCTTACAAAAGTACACATTGGTTCGAATCAGATTTCATCTCCTATTTTTTTAACTTTTTTTTTTTTTTAATTTAAATATATAGATTTATTAATAATTATTAACAACCTCTGATTGTAAAAAAGTTTTATGATAATTAATAATTCAATTATAATATGAAAAACTATCAATAGTTATTAATGAAACAAAATTTTAAGTACTTTTAATTTTTTTTTTTTTTTTTTCTTAATTTGTATATGTAATTTAATAGGTGTACAAGGAAGTCAAGTAGTGTCCATACCAGATTTTTTTTTAATATTTTAAAAATGACATTTTTTTTAAATTTATAATACACAATATCTATTTTATCATTACTCAGTTGGTCAATTTAATATAATTATATTTTTCTTACTACTTCATGTAAATTTTTAACATTAATAGATTACTTCATTTTAATGCATCCTCAATCATTAAATTTTACCCTATGTTTTATAACTACTTACTTACAAGTATATAAAACACATTAGGTACTTATAAAAAAGTAACAGAAATTTGCTCACAGATAGTCTTTACCATGAATATCTGATCAAATTAGCCAAAAGCCCGGATGCATTATGTCTGAAGTTCGATTTCTAGTTTTCATTCTTTCATGTTTTATTTTATTTATATATTTTCGCGTGTTAGCGTCTCGATCAGGATACTGACGTTGAGAGATTGACGTTTAAAGATGTTTATGTAATTACAATTTATTAGATGCAGATCATAAGTAAAACAAAAAAAAAAAATCAATAATAATAGAAATAATGACAATCGTAATAATAATAATAAGTGACAGTAATAAACATCTCACAATAATAATTAGAATTATGACCATAATAGCAGTAAGCAATAATAATATTAAATGTTAATTTAATTGTGAACGTGTTTATGAATGTTGAAGAATTTTGGATAACGGACTACACCATAATTTGATTTTTTCTTCTCTTATATTATTATAAGAGAACAATATTATTTGAAGAAATTATACTATTCCTAAGTCCTTTACCACGTTTGAACAGGTGAGTGACGTAATTTTTTGTGTACTAAACAAGGACTTTAACTATTTTACATTAATTTATAGACTGGAGTCAGAATTTTTTAAAGTCCAACAGTTGTTATGGTGAACTTCTTTCCAGCATAACTTCTCATCCTTTCCTTTCTCAGCCAAACTCCTCAATATCTTTCCGAACCCGATAATTCCCACATTTTACTCCCCGCACCACCTAAATTTTTATTACTTTTTTGGATTGATCCTCTTTACCTCTCCCCCAACCTAAACCACGAAAAATGTACCTTGTGGGGTGTCGGAGAAAACGTTTTTGAGCCTCCGACACGTCAGTGGAGTACATTTTTTCTGAGAGGTTTCGTTCGCTGTCCAGAACTGTTTAAATGTCTGGAAAAAAAGAAAAATTGGAACCGGATGCATATTTTAAGAAAAGCAGTAAAACTATGAGCCGAGGGGTACGGCTTCTGCCACCAGTACGACTAATCTTACTGCAGGTGAATTGGAACCGATGGAGTTCTCTACTTCTGCAGAGGTGACCAGAAAACGCCACTGAGAGAATAGTACAGAGTCGACGTCAACAGAGATGGAGATTCTGATCGATGAACTTCAAGACCTGGTGGAGTTAGTCGGTCGCTCCCGGCGCCTAAAAAGTCGATTAAGGACGCGGCTATTAGAGCACTGACTCAAGCCAGAGAAGATGTGTCAAAGTGGGTTAAGGACCTTACCACGAGTAAAGAGGTACCCATAAATGGACCCAAACAGAGAGCGCGAACCTTGAAATTCTGCAGGAGATCTTAAAGAAGGGCACAAAAGAGGAACTATTGGAAGTAGTAAGTAAAAGATAGCAGAACCAGGCTTTCAAGAAGACCAAGATAGAACTGGGATTCCCAAAAGAAGAGGATCTGAGGGCGAAGGTTTTTATTTTGGACTTCAAGGCTGAAAGAAATAGTCCATATTTTGATCATATTATGAGGGCTGCCTCTGGTGCAAGACGATAAATTCAAGGGGGCTCTGGTATGGTTGTTAGAATTATCGCAGCTTTCTCGGTCCTCGGGATGGAAAAAGACATAACAAACTGCGAGAATTATTATGTCATTCTTGAAGATAGTGATGGTAAGGAGGTGGCAGGGAACGGACTTGACGGAGTGTGAGTGTAGATGACACATCAATCGTAGTTGCAGAAACCAAAGGGAAAATAGGATTCAATGTACGTAAATTTATAAATCTTCTATCTGTAGAAGGCACAGGGAGCAAAATTGTTAACTGTTCACATGAGAGATTTGAATGAAGACTTCACTAAAGATGAGATCAAAGAGGCGATTAAGAAATCCCTCAACAGGGTATCTGAGATGGGGGTATCCCCACTTCGACCTGCATATGGAAACTGCCAAAACACTACCATAGTAATGCCGTGTAGAGATGACGTCAACTCTCTGCCGCCAGGAGAGTTGTAGGATGGCACTCATGCCGCATAGAAGTGTGATCACACGAGCTGATCAGCTACCGATATTGAGAGCATGGTCATACTGCTGCTCGTTATCTAGGGACAAACCGACGAAATGACCGCTTCAACTGTGGTAATAGACCTCAGACGAGCAGAATTTAAAAAAGAAGACCAAATGTTTAGAATGTGGAGGAAGCGGTCATCGGAGAAGAGACCGGGGGGGGGGGTGTGCCAAATATAAATAACGCTTTTTACTATTAAATGTCAACCGTGGTACCGTAGCGCATGACCCGCGGCTGAGATATTCTTTGGTTTCGTCAGTAATTTACTGACGGAACCGAATATACGAAGAGGAATAGATTATCGACATCGCTGTTGACATTGCAGAGAGGAACGTTGATTCCTCTCTATGGTAAAGTGATAGGTGGAAGAGGTTTGTTGTTAACTGACTATACAATCATAGTAGGATATATTTCCCAAAATTGAGGCGTGATTGTTTGAACAGTTCCTGAATGAAGTCGCATAGTTCGTAAAAAGATTAAGAAATCCTGTCATCCTCACGGAAGATTTTAATGCTGAACGTATGCAATTAGTGGGGCTTAGATCGACTTCCAGAGAAAACGAATTGGCGGCGATGCTGGGGGCAACCGGAATGGTTGTAATTAATGACCCCTTGAGGCTCACTTTCGTTGGAAGAGGTGGGGGTCAGTAGTGGATATTACTGCTCTCCCAAAGAATTTCTTGGGGCAACTGTTGGTTTGGAGCCTTGTTGAGAAGAAGTATTTCATACCACAAGGCAATCATGTTCACTCTTAGAGATACAGTGGTGAGAAGTGTCAGACTGGGTCGATGACACTACGCAGATTGTGCAGGTAATAGAAATAGTTGCAGGAAGACTTGAAGCATTCCTACGTGTTCTGAAGAACAATTGTTAGCGTTGGCAGAGGCTCATGTCAGGGGAAACCACCTGAAGGTATTCTACGAAATAGTGTTTACTGGCTGAATAAAGAAATTGCTATATTCCGCTCACTGACCTTGCGGGTCAGGCATCAGTTGCAGAAACAGAGGTTTAGAGACTGGGGACGACGTCCCGGGCAGTGGGACCTGGCGTACAAGGGGATACCTTTAGTTGTCCGCCTTGATGTGAAAAATGCTTTTGGCAGTCTGCCTTGGCCGGTTTTCCTGGACTCACTCCGAGACTTAGGAATCAGTGAATATCTTATCGCAATTCTGAACAACTACTTTCATGTAAGATAGGTGAAATTTTAGACTGAAGAAGGTCCTGAAAGCTTCCAAATGTTTGGCGGTGTTCCACAATGTCCTCGGCCCGCACTTGTGGAACGCCTCATTTGACGGTCTACTGCGATAAGAGTTACCCGGTGATACATCTGTAGTCACCTGAAAGAGGTATGAGCCTGGCTTTCCGACAAGACCCCAATGGTGGCCATGCTCGGAAAAAGGAGGTGTAGGGAGCTCACCATCAGAGTATAAGGTACCTGAGTTACTTCAACCACAGAAATTAACCCTAGAAAGAGACCATCAATTCAATGTCCTTATTAAAGAAGTAATAGCAAGGGCAGATAATACCTTAATAAACTTGAATAAGTTACTAGCGAATTGGACAAATCCAAGAGCCAGTAATAGAAGAATTATTTTCTCTGTGATAACAGCCATCATATTGTATGTCATTAACGTCTGGTGGAATATATTTATTATTAAAAGGAACATAAGGAGACTGTTAGCGTTAGAGCGTAGTGCTGCGATTGGTATTGCGTGAGCCTTTCGCACGGTATCTGGCGTTATATCAGGTGTGCCGCTAATACATCTCTTGGCTTTTCAGTACAGTGACATATACCGGGGTATGCAGAAGCAGGATGAGTACCGACTAACCACAGAAAAACGACAGGACCTTTGGTTAAACTCCACGAAAGGTCTCTGGACAAAAAAATTGATCTCGAGAATATGACTCTGGATTAATAGACGCCATGGCGAGATAAACTTTTATCTAACGCACTTCTTGTCGAGTTATGGGGGTTCTCCAATTAGGGAGAACTTAGAACCTAGTGTTTAGGTTTGCTAGGAGGGGAACTCCATTATGTGGTTATTGCTTACTTGAAGATTCTGGAAAACATACTGTTTTTTCTTGTGTAGATGGATAGTGACAAGAAAACAGATGGGCTTGGAATGGCTTACTCTAGATACTGTTGTGTCACTGTGACACACATGTTAGAAGATCCCCTTCAATGGGAGGAAGTAAATAACCTAGTGTCGTTTATCTTACGTAAAAAAGGAAAACATCGAGAATGTCGGAAGACTAGAGAGATTGGCTTTACACCTACACATGAGAAAGTCCACCATAATTGTTGTCAAGAACAAGACCGGAGGGGGGCAGGGTGACGGATAGTCGTCAATCGTCCGTGCTTGCGCGGATCGGTGGTGATGATGAAATACGGGAACTCTGGATCTCCTGAAACCAAAGACACCCTCGCAGACTGAGTATTGCTTAATTCCGGGTCTGATCTCGGGATAGCGGAGAGCAGTGAGAGGAGATTTAGCCGGTAGGGGGCAGGCCACTATACGCACTTAATTTATCATCTTTGCGGAACCTGCTTTGCCCGTGTTTTTTTAACCCTGGATTCAAGTCCGACACTTCCCCATGAAAAGCCCACGGGGAGTACGTAACTGGTACTGCTTCGCAACTCATCGATAAAAAAAATCAATAATAAACAAATAATAATCGTAGTAATCACAACACAATAACAAAAATAATAATAATAATAAAGTAGCCAGCCGCGGGACTGGCTAACAGAAGTGAAAACTTTAAACAATGAGTACTAATCATTGGTTATAATTTAATTCTATTACTGATTCTAATGTATGTGATTATTCATTTAAAAGGACTTAATAGACTACTTAAGAAATCTATTTATAATATAATGTAAACGTTAATTAAATAATTTGATAATAAAAATTAAATTGGTTTTCTTTATTAAGTAAATGTTAGAAAACATTTACATTTGAATAATGAATTACAATATTTTTTACATTATACTATTATTTTATTTCTGTACTGTTTATATTATTTGTATTTTCATTATCTTCTAAAATTTCCGTAATATTAACGTTATTTGTATTATCAGATTCTTTTAAAAATGAAACAACTGGTTTATGATAACTGAAGTATGAATAAAATACTCTTGAATGAAATCTATCCAAACATCTTGTAAAAACTGCACTGATTATTGTTCCATATGGTGTTGTACTTATATTTTTATCATTAGACATTGTTAAGTCTAATTTTTAATTTAAAAAGTCTATGAGGAGCTGTGATGATTCTTCAGCAGAATTTATGTTGAAGTCTCCGCTCAAAATTATAGATATTTCATGAAAATTATCATTTAGTAATTTTTCTCCTTCTTCTATGTATATTAACAAACGTATATGTAACAATTTAAATTTTCTTTTAAAAGTATTTCTTGCTGAAATATAATCGGCTATCATCAAAATGTTTTGTCCATTTAAATCTTTGCAATGAGCTATGCATATTTCTACAATTTCAGAAACATTGAAACCAAAATGTCTTACATGAATGTCCATATGAGAACTCATGATATACATAGTGTCTTGTGCATTGTGATAAATAGCCACTCCGGTAGTTGAAACTTGTGGTTTTTAGAAAGTGACAATGGAATTAAAATTAGAAATATCTATAGGTTGTTAACAGAATTAATTAAAATAATTTAATTAATCCAAGTCAGCAAAAAACATAAATCTTTTTAAATAAAAGGTACATTTGTTTAAAACTAGTTTTGAAGTGATATCCACAGTTAAAATTGAAAGGTTTTTGTTCAGACATTAAATGGAACATAAACGACAGTTAAACATTGACAATAAACAAAAATCAGAATTTCAAAGGGGATGGAAATTTAAACTCACGTTCCTTATTCCTTTTTTTTAAATAGCTATAGAATTGAACAGAATGAAAAGTAATGCCCTACAAGTTTCAATTTCTTTCTTTGTCAATGATCCCTTTATTCATGTAATTTTGACTTTCTTCTCTTTTTACTATTGTCTTTATATTTATTTAAAAGTTTTATTTGTCTTTAATAGAAAAATAAAGCAGCCTACGTTTTAATTATACTTACACAAGCTAATTTAAAAATAAAAATAAAAAAATTTTATAAAGAAAACTATGTAAGATAACAGAATTTAATTACGCAAGAACATCTATTATAAACTCATGAAATATATTGCATTTTATTATTATTTACAGTGAATAAAGCTAATTAAAAAAACTGTAATTATTTCACATTATGAATATTATTAAACAACAACCTATAAAAAATGGTAATTTATACTGTTATTATACATGAGAAGTAACTTGATATTTAGAAGCATACTGACCAGTTCATCCAACCGCACACTTAATTGGTAATCAATGATGTATTACTTCACACAAGTAACAAAACTTTATTATCTTGGTTTATGGGAACAAGATTTGAGTTATATACCCATTATTAGAAAGTGAAAGAGATAATGTAATAAATTTCATTCATAAATTGTTAGGGTAGTTTTTATTAGTAAACAGCAAAGGTATTTGGAGTGAAAGTACTTTATATATACTTTTCTTATTTATTGTATTATTCTTGTTAATACAAGAGTAGTGGGTAAAAGAGTTAAGGCTAGCGATTATGCTAATATCTATTGTCAGTGGGACTGAATTCTGGTTATGATTATTTATCTACCCGTGAATAAATCCTGACGATTACTTTAAATTCTGTTTTGTATGTAACCACAATTTATTATTATTATTGACATTTATCATTATTATTATTATTATAGTTGTGGTTCTGATTATTAGGATAGTATTTGTTTATTTACTATTTTTCATTAATTGTTTTATTATTGTTGCTTACACTGATAAACATAACATTTGTTTCTAAACATGCGATATATGATTTATAATCTGTTTATTGATGCTGGAAACGACTATGAACTCAGAACCATTCTATTACCCACCATTTTTAAAAAATTTTTTAATTTTAATTAAAGGAGATTTTTCATTTTTCAATGTATAGTTAGCATTTTAAGCTCCTGTATTGTATTTTGTTAGCTCATTTTTTATTGTTTAACTTTGTTACAATAATTTTTAAGCAATAAATAAACAATACTAGACAAAGAATTAATCATATTATGAGGTCATAACTGATACTGAAGAGTAAGTCTTCATGGACAAGATTAATCAAGTCTGTGTAGGTCAGAATATTCAGCAATCAAGTGGATGAGCGTTGGTCCGGATGGGGTACCGACATCTCTGTTGAAGGGCCTGTACCGGGAAGACCCCTGGGTGGTCCTGGAAGTGATGAATACTGCATTGACCAGGTGGACGTTTCCAGCTTGCTGGAGGACTGCGACCGTTGTGCTGATAGAGAAGCTTCAAAGGGAGTCTGCTACGAGAAAATTCAGGCCCATTAGTCTGTTGTTCTAGGTAAACTATACGAGAAAATGCTGACCAAACGGCTGACCCTGGAAATAAACGAAACGGGAGGTCTCGGTCTCACAGTATGGATTTATGCAGGGAAAATCTACGACTGGTGCTTTACAACACGTTATTCAGTGGGCTGAAGATTGCAGGTCGAGGACACGGAAGGCCAGGGAGATCCCTTTACTGGTCCTCCATGATATTCAAAACGCCTTTGGGAGTGTGAAATCAGGTGTGATTTTGGTGGAGCTGGAGAGGCCGAATGTCAGTAGCAACTTAAGAAGGATTATCGCCGAATTTCTGGCTGACCGGAAGTTGCAGATACACTCGCAGGATGGACTGGTGGAGGGGTACCTCAGGAATCCTCACTTAGCCCCCTCCTCTGGAATATTGGTTTTGATGAGATTCTGCGCCTGGATCTCCCGGTTAAAGCGGAGCTGCTTGCTTATGCTGATGATCTTATCGTTATGGTGAGGGGCCGGACGGAAGGTGACGTTGAAGTGATCGCAAATCAGGTGATCAGGACTATCGGTCGGTGGATGGCGGACCACGGTTTGCGACTGGCGCTGGCTAAGACGCCAATCGCAATGGTAGGGAGGAGGAGGCTTCGTCCGATAAAAGTTCAATTGGAGGGGTTAGATATCGTGGCACAATTCAAAGTAAAATACTTGGAGGTCTACCTTCATCAGTCGGGACTGTTTAACGCCCGTATCGAGTTCATATCTGAGAAGGCAGAAAAGGTTATTGGAGTATTTACCAGAGTGATGCTCCCACAGGGTGGGCCACGGGCGTCAAAACGCAGGTTGTTATTGGCGGGTACTACGGCAAGTCTCCTTTAAGCGGTCCCTTCGTGGGAGAAGGCCCTCACCATGAAACGGAACTTACGGAAGCTGCAGTCGATCCAACGGTGAGGCTGTCTGAGGATTGTTAATTGTTACCGGACGGTCTCCTCACTAGCGGCAGGAGTGCTGGCAGCTGTTCGCCTGATTCGACTGATTCCCGATCATCGCATCCGCATATGGAACGGCGCACGGAGAGATGAGGCTGTGGTACGTCTGTATCAGGACTGGCAAGCCATTTGGGACGCTGCGTTGGTGGCCGCCTGGACCAGATGTCTGATCCCGGTTTTGGGAACCTGGCTGGGGAGGGGCCATGGGGAGATGGATTATTACCTCTCCTAGTTCCTCACCGGCCTTGGGGCTTTTTATCATTACCTTCATCGCTTCAAACGGCGACCTTGGTTGAACTGTTTATACTGTGGTGAGACGGACACAGTGGAACATACGTTTCTACGCTGCTCCCGATGGACGGAAGTGAAGCAGCAGTGGGAAGTTATGGAATCTTCTCCAGAAAAATTTATGAGGACCTTGCTCCGGGATTTCGCGGGCTGCTAGAAGGTTCGACAGTATGTAACAGTGGTGATTCAGAAGAAGAGGAGGATAGCGAATGGGACGGTGGTTGGTCATGAGGGGGGACAGCCATCTGCTTAGCTGCGCTTTGTTTCCCGTGTACGGAGATAGGGTGTAGTGAGGAGGCACGCGGACTCCTTTCACTCTATGACGGGGTCGTGGGTTACTCGCTCAGTCACAAATATGGTGTAGCCGGGGGGGGGGGGGGGCCGCCTCCTGCTGAGCCGCCCCTTGTCCTTGCTTTGGGGATGGGGGGTACTGCGG
>JAAAKQ030355250.1:28756-47533 GCA_010016005.3 Zanna intricata
GCGGTGCTTTTGGGGTGGGGGCGGGTGGTCACGCGGGGCGACAAGGTTAGCGGGCGGCCCGTGGGGCCGGGGACAGTCTCCTGCTGAGTCGCCACTTGTCCTTGCTATGAGGATGGGTGGTAATGCTGACGCACGGGTACCCCGTTCTCCTTGGACCTGAACACGTACACACACACACATCTACTCAAACAACAGGGTGTGAATGTGTGCAGTATGAATGTTTTTTTTTTCTTTGTTCACAGGGATGACAGGAGTAGTACACCACCAGGTGAACGTAAGCCCGACACAACCCCATGGGAAGTGCGGAAATGCATTCCTTCGTAACTCATCGTCAAAAAAAAAATCAAAACATGTAGCTGAAAACACAGCTGTGTTATTTTTATTATGCACTGGATTTAGGAGTAAATTATTTTGTTCAGTCTTATTGCTGTCTTTAGTTTGTTATCAATGTAGTGTCATAATGCCACGTAATTGTGTAAATAATGTGGATGATTTTGAAATTTTGTGGTGGGTTTGCTGTAAAATTAAATAGAAAAAATATATTACATCTTTAATCAAAAAAGCATATCATGTGTACTTTCAGTGTAAAATTGGTTATCAGAATAAAACGGGGGGCTGCTCATGTAGTATGCACTAATTTTTCTGTATTTTAACAGGATGGCTGAAAGATACACAGAAGGCTTTGCCATTTGGTGTACCTATGGTTTGGTGTGAAACAAACAATCATATAACCGATTGTTGCTTTTGTTTAATAAGTGTGTCTGTAATTTCTAAAACATCTACACATACTGCAAAATATCCCACGCTGCTATCAGGCCTGTACAACAATGATTTTCATTTTGAATTATCTTCCAATAAGCCACACCTTATATTACAAAATGAATTAAATAACTTGGTAAGGGATTTAAATCTATCAAACATTAAGCTGAAATGTTAGGATCAAGATTGCAAGATTGGAATTTATCTAAAAAAAAATACAAAAATTTCGGGCTTTCGAACTGAAAAAAAAAACTTTATCAGTACTTTATTGATGAAAAAAATTTAGTTTATTGAAAAAATATTGATGAGCTTTTGTTGTTCGTAGAACGAGTTCATAAAAACCTGAGGACTGGCGCCTTTTCATAGATTCGTCCAAATATATTTTAAAAGTAGTTCTACTGCACAACAGTAACAAATATCCTCCGATACCAATCGCTTTTAATATTAGTTTGAAAAAGACATACAAGGAAATGAAAGAGTTCTTGAAAAAATAAATTATAAAAAACATAACTGGAACATATGTGGTGATTTGAACGTTATAGCTATTTTATTAGCCATGCAGTTAGGCTACACTAAGTACACGTGTTTTCTTTGTTTTCTTTGCAAATTGGACAGTAAAGGAAGGGATAAACATTAAGTTACCAAAAGGTGGAAGAAATGAGACAACTCTAAATGGGAAAAATATCATTTATGAGCCCTTAGTTGAACCTAAAACAAAAAGATTTTACCCCCTCTCAATATCAAAAATTCTGTAAAGCAACGAAAAAATATGGTCCCGGATTTTTACATCAGGCAGAAATTTCCGAATGTAAGTGAAGCAAAAATTAAATAAGGAATATTTGTTGGTCCTCAGATAAGAGAGTTGGTCAAAGATCATGTATTTAACTCAATGGTAAATAATATAGAAAGCGCATCTTGGGCTTCATTCAAAGATGTTTTAAAACGGTTTTTTGGCAAACAAAAATTCTACAGTTACCACGATATTGTTAATTTACTTCTTACTTCATACAGAGCTGTAGGATATAGTGTCTTCGAAAACACATTTCCTCCACTCTCATCTGAATTTTTTTCCCGGATAATCTCGGTGACGTAAGACGAACACGGTGAACGTTTCCACCAAAATATTTCGGTGATGGAAAGCTGCTACAACGGGAAATGGAATACTAACATGCTAGCCGATTACTGGTGGATATTAATTCGGGATGTGCCTGAGACTATTTAAAAAAGAAAAGCATCAGCAAAATCGTTTTTAAACGGGTATGGCCTTGCAAAATTATAAATTTTACAAACTTTATCCATGTTTTCCCTTAATTTCTTTTAAGCGCAATTTATTTAAAGTTAAAGGTGATAGGTAAATTGTATTTACAGTTTTGGAATGCACGCAAAAAAGCAATTCATGAAATGATATCACACTTAGAGAAACATTAAAAAATTTTTTTTTGTCTATTATTATTATTGTCATTATTATTTGTTTGTCTTGTTTACTTATGTTTTTAAACAAATAAAATATAATTATATAAATATTTTCAATTGTCAATCTCTCAATATTCTGATCAACCCGTGAACACGCGACAATATATATATATATATATATATATATATATATATACAGAAGAAACAAGCTTTCAATCAAAAATATAATTTGCTTACATCAAAAATTAATTTAGACCTCAGGAAAATATTTTTGAAAGTATATGTTTGGAGTGTAACTTTATTTGGAAGTGAAACTTGGACGATCAGAGATCTGAGAAGAAAAGCTTCTTTTGAAATGTGGTGCTATATGTGAATGTTAAAAATTAGGTAGGTGAATAAAACGACAAGTAAAGAGACGTTGAGGTAAATCGATGAAGAAAGAAGTATTTGAAAAAAATGTAGTTAAAAGTAGAGAGAGACTTTTAGGCCACATTTTAAGGCATCCTAGAATAGTCGCTTTGATATTGGAGGGAAATCTAGATGGGAAAAATTGTGCTGGCAGGCAACGTTTGAAATATTTGAATCAAATTGTTAGGGATCTAGGATGTAGGGCGTATTCCGAAATGAAACGACTGGCACTAAATAAGGGATTTTTGAGAGCTCCATCAAACCAGTCAAATGACGAAGACCAAAAAAGAATACGTAATTCAAATTTATTATTTTTTGTGAAACATTTAAAATTTTAACGGTTTGGTGCACTTTCTACCCGTTTTAGTGTTCCAGCTTCCCAGAATTTAATTTTCAGTAGATGGTTGTGGATACTATAAGGAGAAATGCGGAGACCATAAAAAAAATATATATAAACTGAAAAGAATGATTTTCAGGTAGATTCTTTTATGATTTCTTCAGCGAATAATGATTTTAATGCATTATAGTAGTGTAATGTAGCGTATAATTGCTTTTAAAATATTATTCTTAGTTCAGATATAAATATAAGATACTAGCACCTCCATCACGGTTTCACCCGCGCTACATAGTTACTTGCGTCTCCCAACGCGGACAGGGGATGTTTAACCAGTCAGTGCTCGATTTGCTCTCCCTTTCTTTATTTCTAGAAGGCTCAGTCCTATGGACCTCCTGTCTTTATTAAACTCATGCTGGTAAGATTCTTAAAATGAAATTGCTTGTGACAAATTAAAATTAAATCCTGTTCAATTTATAAAGCTAGTAGTGTATTGTAATTTCTCTATGAAAACAGTTTGATTACTACATGACCCAATAACTGATTTCTAGATTTCCCGTCGCGGCTTCGCTCGTGAGATATGTAATGAAAATTGCAAACATAAATTATCATCAAAATGTAATCAAATCTTATAAAGATGATTAAATAGCTGTAACACAAAACAGTAAATAATAGTATTATTAAACAGTAAACAATAGAAAAAAAACTGTCTGTTTTTTTACTCCTTAAAATTCAAAAATCCCGAAATTAATTTTCGATATTTATTTGAAGTGTATTTGTAAGCCCAGATCAAATGAATATCTAGTTTAGTAAAGTCGGAGATGGGAAAAATTTGTAATAACTTTTTTGAATTTTTTTCTTTACTTTCCTTTATCCCTTTCGTAGTCGAATTAAAAGAAAATTTAGAAATTCCTTTTTAGATAATGACATAAAGATTACATATCTTCATTTGTTACCAAGAAATTAAAAAAAAAAAAGTAGTAAATATCTTTGTTATCCCATTTTAATCCTTTAAACAGGGAATTTCAAAAAATTCTTTGTGTGTATATTTGTACCGTAAGAAGAATCTGTGTGCAAATTTCATAAATTTATCTTTAGTAGTTTTTGCTGGGTGTTGATTATGAGTTACTCAAGACATGTTCTTTTACATATATAGATTTTGAAATTATTAAAATATTTTGTTTGATGTGAATAACATAATTTGCAATACTTGCACTTACAAAAGGCTTATATTCCGTAAAATTTTAGCTAACAGAATTTTAATTAAACCACTGGAAAAAACTAAACCTAATCTATAATTAAATTTAATAAATTTCGGTTTTATTTGTAGAAAAAAAGAGACTGAAATAAAATGTTCTGCAAAGCAAAGAAGGTACATTAATAATCCGGAAATAATTGACAAAAGAAGATTTTGTTATTGGCTTAGTACATAACAGGATTGTATTGAGATTGACAGAATCCATTCTAAATTGACACACATCTATCTATTCAACATTGAGATGTGAATTTTCATTCTTAGATCTCTTCATCGGATATAAACTTTTTATGTAATATATAACATTTTGTAAATCGCAAATATTGAATAATCTTTGAAATGAAATAACTATTTGAAATTTAAAACTTATCTCGCGACAGCTAGCAAGATTGGTTGTAGAGGATATATTTATTTGAATTTATCGTAATTTTTTCTTTCAGCTAGTCACTGAGTAAATTAAATGAAGATATACAACTGAATACCCACTTTATTACTATAATATATGAAAATTATCTTTCATTAAATGAAAAAAAAAAAAAAAAAATCGATGAGAAACCATTTAATTGCTCAGTTTTTCTAGTAAGCCTACCATTCGATTATTGTTATTCTTAAGATGATTACATAATTTTTAGTTGGGATAACTTGTGATTCATGTCAGGTAATCTACAACCTGACCATAAAAAGCCCATAAGCATAAGCTTATGGGCTTTTGCACACATATATAATACGGTTAAAAAGTATATACTCGTATTAATATAATTCCAGTCTTAATTGAAGACGGAATATAAAATTCTTTCCTTTGCAGAAAGAGTTTAAAAAACCTTCTTTCCTTACATTATCATTCCCAGTTACAGTTACGGCTGTTAAATGCATAGCATTCTACGGAACAAGTGACATTAATAGCTGTTGGTATCTGTTGCTGTGTTAATGTCAAGTAATCATTTAGTTCGTATGATGAAACAGAGAAATTTTGAAGAGTGTGAAAAACACCAGACTGCACAACATTCAAACCCAGAACCCAGAACTTTTCGGTATGAAAAGCCAAAAGCTACCGCTCTGCTGTGGAGGCCAACAATATGTATTTATTATTAAAAAAAAATTCCTAAATATTATTTTTTAACGGTATATAAATATAATTGTTTTATTTTCTGTTTTATTGTTTTATAAATAATAATGATTGGCTAAATTCACACAAATTGTATTTCTCTTTTAAAACAAATAGAGACCTATATCTGCACAACAATACATTTACCTTCTTACTATTTAGAAGTCAAAAAACATTAGGATCAAGAAAAATCTTATCGACATTACTAATATATTAAATTTACTCATCCAGTACGTCTAGGAAACTGTGTCATGTCACTTCATCTATAATAAAGTAATGAATTAGGTGAAATTTAATAATTGAAAATGTTAATGAAACCTATTAATAAAAAAACATAAAATATTATTTTTTTAATGTATTAAACTTTTAGCAGGTTTTTATTTCATTGTATGAAGTAAAGGAAGTATTGTGATCGCGAAAAATTTCGGTTTTCAGATTTCAACGGAAATATCCATTTCGACCGTACGTGAATCCATTTTGACAATCTTACGTAACTTTTCAAGTTTTTCAGTGATAATTAAAAAATTATTAAATAATATTAATAACAAAACTAAATACAGTATTTAAATTTAATGATTTTGTGTATATATAATTATATTTATATATTTAAATTTATAATTTTCGTGTTTATAAATGTGACATTTTTTGTTAGCAATAACATGCAAACTGAATAATCTATAACGTTATGAAATTGTAACCGCATCCATTATCTAATTTTTTAATAAATGTTCCCATTATACACTAATTAAATAAAATATATGTACGTAGTGTGTGCATAAATAAAACAAATCCAAGTTTTGCTCAGATTGTGTAACGAAACATATTTAAAAATTTCAAAATGTTTTGCAATCTGTACAAGCCAAGTTACAGACTACCCATTCTTTACACGGACCACAAAAAAAAATAATTCTAGTTATCTCAGGAATGGCAGGTTCAGTTTAGAGATACATAATACATATCAACTGATTTATAAATTAATCGTACCACGTACGGGTCATTGAATTCCATTTATTGGAACGTTTGCCTTAACAAAGAATTTTATTCTACTATCCATTAACCAATGATCGTCTTGCAAAGGCGCTGTTTCGTATTATTTAAGATATATATTACAATCAATAGTGAACTAAATTAATTTTATACCTTCATACTAGCCTAAAAGATAACTATCAGTAATTAATGTACTCGCATATCTTTAAATAAATTAAATCGGTAATTACATACTTTAAATAATATATATTAATTCTATCCAGGTTGTTTGCAGGAAATTATGCATTTGTTAAGCTGATCACAGTTGATTCCATTAAAACGGATAGTAAATATAAGTGCTACTAAAATCAGTTGTTAAATGGGATGATTATTTAATTTAAATAATATTCACTTGATATATTAACGCTTATCCGAATGAAGCTATGTTCGATTATAGTCGTTAGAGAATAGTTTTACCGTCCACACACCCGGTTGAACGTGATAAGAGTTAATAAACAAAGTTTCTGTTCCATTTAAAGTCCGCCAACTAGTTACTTAAGCTGTCATCTTTTTGCGATATCTTCAGAGATTATCAAGAGAAGAGAGAAATATGGTCTACAGCGCCAAGCGAGCTATCGCAGAACGCCACAACGGGCGATGAGGGTCACCGCACTCATCGGCCCCACCAGATAACCCTTCCTGCTTTCTTTTTTCTTGTTTCAGGTGGATGACAAGATGACAGCAGGGAACAGCGCGGATGGCCATGGCCCCCCAAACCCCCCTCGCGACCCCAAGGTTTGACCGACCGACGACCGCTATCGTAAGAGCGCTCTCCATTTACTTTTCTTAATGGGGGATGATGTTTTTCAAAATTTCATTACCGGCGCCCGGACGCCCTGAAACCAACCCCGCGCACACACTTAGCTGTCCTTCCTCCTTCAGAGAGATGTGTGTGATAGCTAATATCAAAAATGTTTATATCACATAAACAACCGCACCGAACTCCGGTGGTGCCTGATTACAAACCCCACTCCTTTCCACCTCCCTTCCTTAAGAAGAAAGAAGAAGACGGAGTGAAGAAAAAGGAAGGAAAGAAGAAAGAAAATCCCGGGCCGATGGTCTGTCCTCCCGACCGCTGGCTTGCAAGTTGTAGCGGAAATTAAGCAGATATTTTTAGAAGAAACAAAGGGAGATAGACGCCAACAAGATGAGGAAGATACCCCATTATCATCCTCGTCCTTAATCCTGATCGGGCAAGACTCGGGGCTGAACGCTCTGAAAAGGCCCAAATAAACACATTTGGCTCCGGAAAGCCGTATGCTTCAAGGGTAGGTCCTGAAATCGCCTCCGACGCCTTCTCAAGAGGAAGCGCGTCCCCTAGTAAGAAAACAAAGGAATTTCTGCTCACTCTGGGCGGGAAGGTAGGGGGATAAGCTAACTAGCATATCGAACTGCTGGGTCCAAACAGAACAAAACCCTCCAAGGGATCGGAATGCAATCCAAACTTCCAAAACGAATTAAAGCCATGTTATTTATGTGTACCCGCCAGATCATTAGAATCACCCAGCAGCAAAGGGCGCAAGCCCGTATACTGCGAAAAGTAGGAGGTATTGCATCCTCCGACATCCTTGCGTTCCGTTCCGTTCCGATTTCTTCAGTTCCGCATTGAATTTCGTGAGAGTAAGTCGCACTAGTGTTTTTCTTTTGATAACCAGCGTTAGATTTACTTAAACAGTCAATTTTATCTGTAAGTCACACAAGTTTGGTTTCATTTACACCTACAGCATTTACAGCTGGTAGTATAATTTAACATTTAGGCCGGCTACGTTAAATCTAAAGTAAGTATACAAGACTACTAAATTTAGTTATAAAATATGCTATATACTTTAATAGTCACATGTTTAACTCTAACTCGATTATAAATGTGATTGATTCGTAAAAGTAGAGTACCCAAATAACTGGTTAAATATGAAAGAACTAAAGTTGCTACGCCCTTCAAAGTCTGACACTAGACTCTAAAGCAGTCAACTTCAGACGATTTCTTCAGACGCGTTTGATTTACGCCTACTATATGATAATTGTTAGTCTAATACAGCATTTACCAGTACTACTTTGAAACTAAAGTAAGTATACAAGACTACTAAATTTAATTATAAAATGTGCTATATACTTTAAATATTAGTCACATGTGTAACTCTAACCCAGTTTACAAGCTCATAATCTACCACAACCTAATTCGTGACTGTTGTTGTTGCAGGAACATGTCTGCAGAAAACCGTAACAAGAAGATCAACTATCTGCAATCTATCGAGCTGATATATAATATTTATCTCTAAACCGGGACCTGCCGTTCCTGAGCTAACTAGAATTATTATTTTATTTTATTTATTTTTTGTGGTCTGTATAAATCATGAGTAGTCTATAAATTGGCTTGTATAGATTTCAATACAGTTTGAAATTTAAAAAAGTGCTTTGTTACCTTTTCTGAGCGAAGCTTGGATTTGTTTTATTTATACACATACAACGTAAATAAGTATATTTATTTTCTTTAATTAGATGTTTGTATAATGGAAGTATTTATTGAAAAATTGGTTGGTGGATGCGGTTACAATTTCACATTATAGGTTATTCGATTTACATATTATTGCTAACAGAAACTTTCACACATACATAAACACGAAAATAAAATATATAGTTATTTATTCATAAAGACATTAAATTTAGTTCTGTTATGATCATTTTGTTTTAAATGAATCTATCTTCAGTCTTAGTAAGTTTTATTAACTTTTATGATAAAAATGGTAATTTTGAGATTACCAACAAAAAGGAAATGTATATATGTGCATACTTATTTAAGTATGCGTTTCGCATTTTGGTTTTATACCTAACAATTTGCCTAACAAATTTTCCTCAAATTTTGGTCAAATATTTCTATATGTGAAGTATTGATCATGTTAATATATTTCAAAATTCATTCAGAAGGTTAGATAATATTGTGAAAAACCCAATATCGGATTTCTTCAGAGGCATTTTAGGGAACAAATGATTAAAGCCAGTTTGTTACCAACAATTCGTATATAAATAATCAATTTTACTTTTCGAAAATCCTACCCCATCTTTTAAAATTTATATGTACGTTTTTGTTCTTTTTTTCAATATCACTTTGGTTTAAATATTTTTCAAAAATGTTTGAATGTTTTTATTTTATGAATAAGTCTATCAAAAAATGTCCAAGATTTAAAAAAATTATAAACCTCGGATTTAAAATATAGGATAATTTTTGAAAATGTTTTTTTCCTATTATTAAAGGGGTTTTAGATTAAAATTTACTTAAGCAACTTTGTTAGCTTAATCTATATATGAAAAAATTGATGTTCACAACACATGATTTCCTTGTACACCTATTAAATTACATATACATATTTTTAAAGACATAAAATTTTATTTCACTTTTTTCTTTTTTTTTGTAATTTTTGTTATTGAATTATTATTTACTGTAATATCTTTTTTTACAATCAGAGGTTAATAATTATTACTAAATAAATATATTTAAATTAAAAAAAAATTACAAAAAAGGAGATAAGTTTGATTCGAATCGATGAAAGATTGAAATATTTCATAAATTAAAATTTTATCTGGCTATAACTCTGGAACCAATGAGAATAAATATCACTTATGTTTATCTTGAAAAGGTATCAATGATAGATATTACGGAAAATGGAATAGTAACATGCTAGCCAATTACTGGTGGACATTAATTCGGGGTGTGCCTGAGACTATTTATAAAAGAAAAGCATCAGCGAAATCGTTTTTACACAGGTATGGCCTTGAAAAATTATAAATTTTACCTATATGTTTCCTTAATTTTTTTGAAGGGTAATTTATTTAAAACTAAAGGTGATAGTTAAATTGTATTTACAGTTCTGTAATGTATGCAAAAAGCAATTCATGAAATGATATCACACTTAGAGAAACATTAAAATTTTTTTTTGTCTATCAGTGTTAATAGCCTGAGTGGGGTGAAAACACACATTTTCACACAAAAAAACTTTAATTCGTTATTCATGGTGAATAACGAATAATTTGAAAAAAAGAGCCTAATGTTTTTATAACTTCTTCAAATTATGTTGAAATTAGATTTAAAATAATTTTTTTATAAGCTGTTTATAATTGTATTTATGCTGATATCAATCTTAATAAATCTATTTAACTTAATTAAACTTCACATTACCAAATAATACAATTAATAAGTTATGAATGAAGTAGATAGACGGCTATTTAAAAAAAAAAAAAAAAAAAAAAAAAAACTAGTTGAATCATCACCCCATTCATCAGTATATATATATACATAATTATAAGGAAATAGAGGGGGTAGTGAGTCACGAAGGAAGACAGCAGCCAGTTTACACAATCCAGTGCGTACAACGTACTACACGTTGATTTGTGGTTTGTAGCCAGTAAACACAATTCTAGTTCTATTTATCACTGTCAACATAAAACCTAGTCTATCTTAATATAAATCAGGTAACATTAAATAGATTAAATGAATCATTTTTAATTATAAATAATTATTTTTTTTTAGCGTAAGGTATTAAGTTTAAAATAACACAAATAAAAAGTTATTAAATTGTAATTTTATATTGAAAAAATTTTCTTTTTATTGAATGAAGTTGTAATAACACATACAAAACAACGTAAGTATGAAACGAATACTTCCTTTGAAGTATTGTTTAGAAATATAATATAGTTCAGCGATTCCTAAACTTATTTTGACTGTTACTCACGTGTTAACCAATTTTTATTAAAAATTATTATTTTTTTTTTTTTTTTGTTAACCGATAAAAGAAGCTTCTACGTGATAATATAAAGTTTAAAATCTATAGTGAATGAAAAATATCATGCCTAACCGCCTCAGAAATCGGCGGACTGATAAATTTATTATTATTTTGTTATTAAATTTATCCAGAAATAATAAATTTCTATTAATTGAACATATAAATTTAAAATATGATTACAAAAAGCGAACTCACAAAATATCGAAAATAACACAAAAAGTAATATTACTGATGTTATTAACAGTGACGTAATTTATAAACGTTTTTCTTAACTTAATTACATCTAATACCCATAAGGTTTAATTATTTATTAAAAACATATATTAAATAAATAGATATATAAAGTTTTTCTAGCATGACACCGTTGATAAAATCAATTATTACATGTAATATAAACTGCTTACCAATATATTATTCGTTTTCCTCAAGCGCTTTCGGCTATTCTGTCATCTTCAGGAGAGATTATAATTTATGATTGAAATATATAAAAGTATAAAACTCACAAATTTAAATTATATACATAACAATTGATCGTCATTTTGTAAGTCAATGTAACTATATCCGTATTTTAATAGTATCACAATTGTTATGAACTAAGTAAATTGCGGAATCAGTTTAGACAACTTAGTTATTATTGTTTATTATTTCCTTATATAAAATATCATCATGAATTTAATTTATGATTATTACAAAACTGATTCCAAAATCTAAATTACAGCTGTGAATCCACACAATTCATAACAGTTGTGATACTAATACAATACGCACCCAGTTACTTTGACTTAAACATTAACTTTTACAAACCGATGATCAATTGTTATGTATATAATTTAAATATGTGAGTTTTATACTTTTATATATTTCAATCATAAATTATATCCCTCCTGAAGATGACAGAATAGCCGAAAGCGCTTGAGGAAAACCAATAATATACTGGTGCCGGTATCCGTGGCGCGAGTGGTAGCGTCTCGGACCTCATCCGGAGGTCCCGGGTTCGAATCCCGGTCAGGCATGGATTTTTCACACGCTATAAATCATTCACTTCATCCTCTGAAGCAATACCTAACGGTAGTCCCAGAGATAAAAAAAATAAAAATAAATAAAAAATTTAAAAAATAATATACTGGTAAGCAGTTTGCATATAAGCATTAAGCATTATATTACATATAATAAATATATGTTTTATTTATTTTCTAAATAAACATCTCTCATTACAAGTAAAATTTTGATTTTTATTTCAGATATTTTTACAGTAGTTTTTAGGATTAACAGTATGATAAATTGATTTTCAAACTTTTTTTCATGTTTATCATGTTCAAGCTTGGACAAAATTAAAATTAAATTGGAACAATCATTTCTATCTCAGAAATAAATCTCTAGTTTGTAGTATCTTAATCATATATAGGCTAGTAATAATTTATTACTAATAACAAAAAAATTTAATATAACCGCACATATTAAGGCTGGTTGATATTTGCGCTACTTTACATAGTTTTTTTGGTCATCATTATTCTACAAAAAAATTTAAAAAAATATATATTTACATGAAATGTTATTTTAAATAAAATTTTTAACTTAACTAATTACATTAATTTCTTTCATTTTTTGGTGCTATCAAAAGAAAACCTACTCAAACAGACCATAATTACAAAGTTACTTTTTTGTATAATCTACATTTCAGTAAAAAATTAAATTTTATTAAAATCATTTAATCTTTGAAAGGAAGCAGATTTATTTTATCATTTTCTACTAAGAAGAAAATAAATTTTATTAATAAAAATCATAAAAAAGATGCTAATAAAAAATAAATAAAGAAAGATTACATAAAAAAAAGTAGATTTATCTAGCAGTCAAAATAATGCTTTCAACAGTGATACAACCCAGAAATAAAAAAAGGGTTGAACTTTTCTAAAAAAAAAAAAAAAAAATTTATGGATATCCATGGTATATTGATAAAATAATATTTGAACTCTTAAATAATTTTATTAAGCATGGTCCGTTGGTATACGTATATAATATTTGGTGTTATAAAAAAAAACCTGTTATCTGTAATCATAATAGATCACCACATTAACAGGACTTATACGTTGATATAATTTTAATGTATAAAGGCCCAACTATTATAATTACATATATATCACAAATTTCATACTACAAACATATGAAGTTTTATTTATTGTTACAAATATCACAAGTAATGTGAGTTCCCGAGGACCGAAATTAATTCTGAAAACGCTTGAACGCGTCAAATTTCAATAGTTGGTAAGCGGTTTTTTATATATTATTTTTTCACGATTAAAAACGGAGTTTGATTCAATATGGTGGACAAAAATTAAAAACCTATCATAATGGAGATTTTTTTTATCTATGTATAATCCAATTTGTTTTTGCGTCCATATACCCCTTAAATCTTTTTCCATACTTAAGTATTACCCAGCATTTATATGTATTTATATATTTTTACAAAAAATATTTATTTTATTACATATTGGATTGAGTTTTGTCATAAAAGGATTCGATTTGTCATTAATTGCTGCTGATCATGGGAGACGAGGAAGGTTTGGATAGATTCGACATTATTGGTTATTACCAACAACCAAATATTATAATATTTGGTTGTTATTGGTAATGTTTTTGGTTACTGGTTAACACTTTATGACGAAAACACTAAATACAACAATAATTTGATTTTTTTAATTAAATCGTAACAAGGGTGACAAAGAGAACTGTAATCTTCGATAATTCCCAAATAAAGTACTGCTCTACAGTACAGAATACAATTTACATTCAAATTTCAAAAATAAATAGATATTAGCCAATTAAAAAACATATTTCCTTATTAACCTCAACTAATATAAATTTAATTCTGAAATATCGAGTCTAAATTAATAATATATTAACCTAGATGTATACTCGTCCTGATACGTTAACTAAGAGTACAAAAAAAAAAAATGTTGTCTTGGAAATAATTGTTGAAGTATCAATTTCCTTTTCAAAAAAAATTTAAATCAAGATCCTGTTCCTAAAATCTCTATACTTTTTAGTATAATATATTGGGAGGGTGGGTAAAGTTTTACCAGACACTTGTCAAATACTCAACCATCATCCGCACGTCAATAACTAAAATACTAAATAAAACCTCATAAATAGTAACAAAATGAATTTCAATAATTCAGTGATCAATCACTTTATTTGAATGACTAAGCGTGTTGCAAGTTACTTTATAACCACGTGACTGTTCATAACAGTTAGTGCTTGTGTAATATTATAGTCATTATTTATTAATGGTATTCAGTTCACAGAAAATCCGTTACTTCGCTGACTTTATTGATGATATCTGAAGAAGGCAGTTTCACCAAGGACTACTTCTCATTCCAAATCTTCGGTATAATCTTCAAACCTTCGTTATTAATAAGAAATTAGTTTTCCCCGTACCTTAAAATTTTTAGTTTCTAATCTATCAATTGCCCACTTTGTATGACTTATTACTGTGCACTACAGTTAGAAATTAGAGTATTTTTTTTCCCCCCATTTTTCTTAATGACAATACGTATTCAGCAACTATTTTCTGTAAGCTTATAATACACCAGAAAATTTCTCTGTTAATATTCTTTTTATTTTCAACTATTATTGTAAATAATTTCTTATTACACACAACACACACAGGCGCGCGCGCACATCCCACATACAGATTAAAATATTATTTAATCTTTTAGAAGATTGGCACTTAAAACGTAAAAACCCCCAAAAATGGAATTTTAATCTTCTAGATGATTAAAATATATTTAAATAATATTTTAAACATTTAAATATTATTTCTCAGCTTTCCGATGAAAAAACCTGAGTGAAAACTTTTCCAATGAAAACTTACATCAATTTTGGTCAATGACAATCTTTCTGAGAAACTTTAAATTTTGTTGATATGAGAAAGTAATTTTTAACATAGTTTAGTTAGAGGATTTTTTCTGTCCTCTATTCCTAGAAAAACTACGATGTTGTACGTAAAACTAAACATTTCTATATGTATATATAAAATAATTTTTTTAATATAATAAATTATATATTTAAAAATATTATTTGAAATAAATAATTTCTTTAAATCATTTCGGTTTTCTTCAAATTATTTAAATTTGACATTCTAAAATTCTCTTAAGTATTTGACTCTTTCAGGGAAAAGTATGTAATTGGACAGATGAAAAAACGGTTATTATCTCTTTAAATTATACTTCATACATTTTCTAATACTTATTTATAAAAAAGTTGCTGTTTAAGGAAAAGAATTTGGCTAAATATTTTATGCCTGTCTCTAGAATGAATTTTTTTTTTTCAATTAATTCATTATTTCATGGAAGTTCATTATTTCAAAGCAAGTCGTACTATTTTTCTCTTTAAATTATTGTTCTTCCTTTTATGAAAGGTGGAATTAGCTTAATGAATAGAAAAATAATTTAGCATACTTTATTATTCTAATATTAAGCGTTAGTTGCGGTTTTACATGTGCATGTATTCGAACACAAATCAAAAAATTACCTTATAGTTTACATCATTTATCTCAATAAAAATTTATTACTGAAAGTAATCACACATATTCTTTTTTACTTTTATTATTATTTATATACAAACAACGAAGAACATAATTTGTTTGTGACAACTAACTCCGTGCTACAAAGTTGTTAGGTAGTGTCAGTGCTATTGCAGTACGAACATAGAAATAAAATTAGATTAAAAAATTTACAAGCAACTAACTCGTTTATTTCCTATACTTCGATCAATATGTCATTTATTTTGACATTGATTTAATAATGATGGAAACATACTTTAAAAACAGTTTCACTTTATTTTATTTATTCATACATTCTAGCGCCATATCAGCCAATTCAAAAAGTAAAATATATTATATTTTCAGCCTTAATTTTATTATATGAAACGGAAGCTTACATTATATAGAAGCGCTACTAAAACAACAATTATAAAATAAATTTCTGTCATGTTCCGATCAAAATGATATCATATTGAATTAATAAATATCCCAAAAATAAATACATATTTCAAAAAATATATATTAATAATTTTAAATCCTATAAAATTTGGCGGATATTTTACTTACCGTACTGCCCAATAATATAAGTAGTAAATGTCAGTCATCATCTAGGGCCTCGTCATCGATTAATTCTGTTACTTTTTAATAATTTTTTTTAAACGAGGTTTCTATTTTTACAATAGATTTTATTAAATTTAAAAATATTAATTCTGATTAAATTTCTTTGCTAGAACACCACATGATTTATTTTGATTAAGTTTTGAATTTGGATTTAATAGTAACTTTTTTTTTTTTAATTGAGCATACTGACTGAATTTATGTACATACTGGCCGAATTAACAAATCTAAAATAAAAGAAATAAAAATTTACATAAATTTCACCGAATATAGTTTTTAAAATTTAATAGAACTAAATACTAAAAACATTAACTTCAATGTTAAAAAGAATTAACAGGATAAAAACCAAGAAACACATGTTCGTAAGTTACATGTAAATATCGAAGATTTTTATATGCCACATCCTTTTATATCGAACAAATGTGCAAAGGCATTATTAGAATTTAAATTAAATATGTGATAAACATCAAAAGAATATTTAATAACTTATTTCAATGAGTAAAGTACTTTCTTACTGTTTGTGTAGATTAACAAACTACTATGGAAGTGTTAGGAATAAAATTTGCACCGCTTAAAGTACCAGTTCACCGAAGACTAGAGACACTGGCTGCAGCTGTGTGGTTTATCTTGGCTGCCTTCGGTAGCACAATAGGTTTTATTACAGCAATATACCTTATTTTGTACACAAAATTATGTTGGATCGTTATAATTTATTGTCTATGGATCATGTATGACAGAGACATTAGAAACAAAGGAGGGAGAAGGTAAGTGTATTTATAAACTAAATTAGCATGCCAGTTTATGTGCACAACCTTTACTCATTATCTCTACAATTTTATTTTTTAAACAAATAGTCTTTAAAAATTTCTATTAATTTTCCCATTCCTCTACAACTTAAAACACGGTTCAGCACACGAGTGCTAATGATTTATGTTTCTACATGTCGCGTTCGGTTCACTGATGTTCCGTTACCAATTGTTTTCATTAGGCGTATCGGTTACGGGTGAACCGAATGAACATTGTAATGTAATATACTTTTCTTTTGCTGCCATCGTATCAGAATGATACGGATTTCATCACTCACGAATGTTTATTTACCTATATTTCAAACCAGCATTCAATCCGGCTTTTGAATCATGCATCACCTCCAATAAATAAAAATTCATTAACACCAAAGAAAAAATCTTAAACTATCTCTATTATACTTTTAATGCAATATAAAAATATTATTGTAAGAATAATAATAACAGTAAAACATCATCCTGAAAGTCAATAGTAAAAAATATAAACTATTAATGTTATTCTTCCAACAGTCTCAGAAAAATTTATAAAAATACTTTATTAAAAAAAAATATATATATATATAAATGACAGTTTGAAATTATGGTAAAGTCATTTCAATGCAAAAATTTTGTTAAATTTATGAAATTTTATAACATTATGCTTGTTACATACCATTTGTTTTTTTTTTTTTTTTTACTTTTTTAAATATTAAAAAAAATAAATTAAAAAAACATTTGTTTAGGATTCAGTCTTTCTAACACTACAAAATAAAACATACTTTCATGAAATTTACTGAAGCATGGCAAATAAATGGGGATCATTTGTATTTTCTTTACCCTCTACTGGTCCAGTGGGTTTAATTAGAGCACTCTCACAAAATCTTGCAATTACTTTAGCTTTTGAATCTTCATAACCTTTTCCGTACTCGTCATAGAATTCTTTGTAGCAATTGCTGCATCTTTTTCCGACTCCCCGTCGTTTCCAGATATTTTTTGTTTATACGTGAAATTTCATCTTCTACATCTTGGGGGAACAGGATTATCGATTCTGCCTTCTGTATCTGACGTAAGTTTTCGAATGATGTCTGTTCTAAATTTTAAAAGTAATTAACACTTTTAATTGAAATTTTTTTTTCTCGTAGAGGACAGAAAAAGCTCTACCAGCCACCATCTGCCCGTACAGATGGTGGTGTCGGGCTCTCACCGACTAAAAGATCCCCCCTCCCTATCATTCAGCTTCACCCCGAGACCGGACCCGCAATTAAGCATTACTCAGCCTCGGGGAGGTGCCTTTGGGTTCTGAGGATATGGAGTCCCCGTACATCATCATCGCTTCCCAATCGAGCAAGCCCGGGCAGGTGACGACTCAGCAGAGGGCTATCCGTCACTCCTTCCCCATCCAGTCTGTTTCTTCTCCACACTCTGCGGTCTTTGTCTGTGTCCTTCTTCGTCTTCTTTCTTCATCTTTTTTTTGTCTAGTTCACTCACTCATTCGCCCGTTAAATTCACTCATCTCAATCCACTTCACATTTTTTTGTTATTATTTTTTTTTTGTGAGTGCACTTGTATGTGTGTGCACGTGTTCACGCCGGCAGGATAGGAGTCCTAGTGCGTTATCATCTCCGCCCATCCCAAATCAGGGACGCGCGGCGACTCAGCAGGAGGTTGTCCATCTTCCCGGCTCCTCCTTGTGTGTGTGTGTGTGTGTGTGTGTGTGTGTGTGTGTGTGTGTGTGTGTGTGTGTGTGTGTGTGTGTGTGTGT